>JAANSO010002214.1:0-14132 GCA_036507315.1 Lepidocyrtus fimetarius
CAACAAATGTGCGTAAGAAGTAGTGAGAAGACAAATTCAAAAGAAGAATGAGAAAGCATTAAAGCTCGTTTTTATTAGACTTTGGCTTTGGAACTGGGAAAAGAATGACTTTGGTAGTTTTCAGTGTGAACAAGACCCTTCTAACAAGAGAAATAAGAAATCGTTTTTCCACTACATAATATTACGTATCATCATCATATTTGAGCCATAAACTTAACCAAATAGAAATTTCAGTTTCCACACTTTCCAAGCCAAAATGGAACTTTCTATACGTGTCTGCTGCTATACTGCTTTATATTTAGCTGGGTGGTGTAATGATCCATTCACATCATGTCAACACAGCCCGGTTAAAGCGTTTTGAACAAAGGGAAAGAGTATTTAGCAAAGGAGGAGCGCATACAGGAAGTCTAGAAGTAATGCTAGAAAAAGTTTGAAAAGAAAACGCAACAACTGCTGCTGTTGCCTTCTCATTTCTATCCCTGTGCATTTTTTTCTTTCACTAAACTAATCCAATAAGCCAATTCTTTCTTAAGTTATGAGACTGATCTTTCTTTCCTCAGGTTTTCAGATGCTTTCTCTTTTCTTTTCCAGTTCCTGTTCTGTAAGTTTATGTGACAGATACAGAGAAGCACAAACTGTTGTGCGTCTCAGTCTTTCTAAATAAATACTAAAAATCTATATTCCAGAAGGTTTCTTTTTATGTTTTCTTCTTTGAGGAAAGAAATATTCGTTAAAATGTGAAAACAGACGGAAGTTTGGAAAAGAAAAGTAAAAACGCTCCAGGTATAATTTTAGAGCGACACAGGATATCGTAGTGAAACTTAAAAAGGAACAGAACAGACGACATTTTTATTTTTGCCTACACCTTTGTTATTACTGTGATTACTTTGAAACTCTTTTTTTGTCCAAAGTAATTTTACACTCATCTTTTCCATCTGGTTTTTCTTCTATATCATCTCAGGTTAAATTAAGTTGCTTGTTTCTAAGAATGAGATGCGATGAGAGAGCGTCACACTTAGAAAAAAGATAATTATGCGTTTCTACCTTATTCTTTCCATCCTACAAAAAAAATCATTTCCATAAGAGCAAAAAGACTATCATTACCTACGTATACTTTCTTTTATAAAATAATGATCAGGGCTAAGCGGAAGCCAGGAATCACTTCAGCTGAACTTGCTACAACGTCAGCACCATTGTCGTAAAAAGGGGATCATGATGATGATGATAAAAATGCGTAGGTATTTACTTTGCAAACAAGCTAGTGAGTTTTTGCACAAAAAAGACTATCATCACCTACGTATACTTTCTTTTATAAAATAATGATCAGGGCTAAGCGGAAGCCAGGAATCACTTCAGCTGAACTTGCTACAACGTCAGCACCATTGTCGTAAAAAAGATGATCATGATGAGATGATGATAAAAATGCGTAGGTATTTACTTTGCAAACAAGCTAGTGAGTTTTTGCACAAATGTGAGCTAATGTTTTAAGAAAAAGGGAATTGAGTAGGTTGTATCTGGATTGTAATAACAATAAGTAGGAAACAAGATACAATTCACTCCTCAAGTTGTTCGTTTTCTTATAAAAACGAAGGTAGATAAAAATAACCTTAAGGCTTGATAAAAAATATGCTAAACCCTACTCACTTTCACTTGACTCTTTACATTTTAGGAGAATGGAGTCGAGCTTAGGTTTATTTCTTCTTAGTCCTTCCTCCTAGCAATGTTTACATTTCCTTTTTAGAGCGGAAACAAGAAAAAGGGTTTAAAGGAATGAAGGTGTGGCTATGTCTTTATAGTTGAGTGCAGGTGGAACAACAACATGAATTCTTCATAAACTTAAACAAAACCTTTTTCTCCCTTTATCTTCATCCTCTTTTATTCCAGCTGTTTTAGAATAAAGTGGGAAAAGAATCTAAAATCTGCTTTTTTCTTGCTTGCAAAACTTTATAAACAGGATTCATTCCTTCTAACTAAAAAGGAAATCATGAAAATGGGGTAAAAGTAGAACGAAGGAAGGCAGTGAAAGGATCAATGCGTTTGCGTTTCTTTTTGTTATTATTGCATACCTTTTCTACTTTTTTAGTTTAGTGACGGGACAAATACTTACTCCGTCGTAGGCAAAAAATAGCACGCGAAAAAAACTGTCAAATTAAAAGAAAGAACATTTTACAAATAGTAAAAAAAGCAATAAAATAGAAAAGAAGAATAAATGTAGGGAAAAGTTTGTACAATTTCGAAAAATGGGAACAACGAGCGACAAGCACAGTATTAACTGTGTAACCTCTTGCCGGGAAAATAGAAACGGTGTTGCGAAAGAGAAAGGAATACTATTCCTGGTTCTGCTACGTTTCCTATTTTAAAAATATTCTACTGTTCAAGCAACTCATCATCATCAAATGTACCTCTGACTATCGTCTTTTAAATCCATGTTCAACGAATAAAAATAAGTGTGGAATAGATGGAGAATAAGATGTAATAATGATACAGTGTTACTGTCATACTCCTTTCTTTCCTAACACAAAAAAGCTATTTTATTTTTTCCATAAGCCAACACTTTACTATGCTTACTTATCAGAGTAAAAATGTGCGTCGCTCATTCACTCAAAGAATGCCAGCAACACGATCAGATGAAATGAGATGAAGAGAAAGCCAAAAAAAGAATTGCTGACGAAAAGAAAGACAGAATGGTTGTATGGATCACATTGCTGCCGCGGTGGCTACCAGGACTAATAATAAGGGTAGAAGAAAGGACCTGGCAATGACTGCCAAGAGGTTTTCAGATGAAACGTGACTAGAAACTAGAGAACTGAACCAGCCTTATATTTTTACCCGGTCTTGTAAAAATATACTCATCGTCAGTATTTTTGTGCAGTGTACTCACCAGTTTTTTATAAACATTTTTTCTTCGTTCATTCATTCCTTATTCGTCCTCGTTTTTAACCCTTTCTTTGAGAATGAGTAGGCTTTGTGTAGAATTATAAAATGAGCATCTTTACATTATGCATTAGGAGGAAGATGTGGAGGACGAAGAGGAACAAATTTACTTTTTTTAAAGTTTAGAGAATGAAGGAAATGATTGTGCATTGTTGTTGAGAATAACAATGTTGTTGTTGATGATGATGATTGCGATGAAGAAAAAAACAAGCAAAAAGGATAATGCCTTTCACATCGTTTCCCACTCGATCGAGTTGCACGTGTCACATAAGCAATGTTCTTTTTTTGCTAAGTGTCCCTTTAGAATGTCCCTTGGAAAGAACCTGAAATACTGAACTGTCGCAACAGCACACCACACTTAAAAGCAGCTTTTCAGCTGGAAAAACAACTAGAGTTGGAAGAGATGCTATAGGAGAATGGAGCTATGAAATGGAATATATACCAGCATTGAAATAAAGGATTCTGTCATTTTACTCCTCGTCTTTTAAATAAATGGCTTTGACTAGGCTCTTGTTAGAGTTTAGAGAAAAACAGAAGCATAACAGAAGCGACAAGAGAGCTATCCATTTTCCTTGTTTTCTTAAGTTTTTTCTTTTATTACATGCTTGTTTAATTAGGCCGCATGATACCACTTCCGCACTTTGTGTCTTGTCGCCAAGTGTGAAAGTAAAGAAAAATGAAAGGAAAATTTTCAAGTTATTAAAAAATGGATATCAATTTATCCAATATGAAAGGAAAAAGCGACAGGAAATAAGACGAGAAATGGCAACAAGAAAAAAATTAATTTTACAAGTCACGTTTCAAATTTATGACTGTTGATGTTTAACCAACCGTATCAAAATTAGGCAGAAAAAGTAAGTCAAGAAGTTTCAAAAATAAAAAAGCGAATAAAACAAATTTTGAAAAGCAAAGAAACCTATTGATCCAATCAAGAAACCTACAGCAAATGTATTTGTAACGGATAGCTTGAGTTAATACGTATTTTGACAAAAAGTGAAAGTAGGACGGGCAAAAACTAATATTGCTTTACTGTGATGCTTACACATTAGTTCAAATAATATCAATAAAGTTGTAATGGCAAGACTAAAGAGGAAAATGAAAGGTGTGTGGTACAAAGACCTTTACTGTTTATTGCGAAAATTATGTTTTAGTATGGATCTTTGTTATAGCTTATCCCACTTTTCTGGCATTTTAGACAAGATTAAAGAGGAAAATGAAAGGTGTGTGGTACAAAGACCTTTACTGTTTATTGCGAAAATTATGTTTTAGTATGGATCTTTGTTATAGCTTATCCCACTTTTCTGGCATTTTAGATTTCAAAATTAGAAAGTTATTGACAAATATATGATGACTCAGAAACTAAACTAATGATTCATTATAATAAGAAATTTTAATAATAATAAAATGTGCAAAGACTTCGTCAACCCATCCTTTAAATCCAACATTTCATAACGATAACCACATATTACACGGTTATAAATAAAGGTTGGAGCAAGGAATGAACATAAAATGTTCGTATGAAAGTGCTTAATTAGACTATCATTCTTCCCGAACAATAAGGAATTTCACCCAAGTGCTTTCTATCAAAATCGCTTGCCTTCAACATTTCATCAAGATCATTCCATCCAAACTTTTTCCTCTTCCATAAAATTAAACGATGCATACCTACATTAAAGGTGTGCTGGGTAATGGGAAAAGTAGCAAAATCATCTAAAAACGCTAGCTTGAATTCGATTCATTGAGGAGAAAAGCCTCATCCTCTCAAAATTATTGATGCTTTTCTTTCTTTCATTTCCAACTTTTTTCCTTTGGTAATAATGAGGATGATTATTACACGATGAAATAGCATCTTTCAAAGTTTTTTTTGATGAAAATGAGAATAGCAAGCTAATAAGAAGGGAGTGCCCTGTTATGAGAAAAAAGTATTTCCCAGCAACAGCAAAGAATCACCAAACCGGATATTGCTTCAGATTGTCATTGCCATCATCATCGTCATCGACGTCATATTAGTTAAGTATTTGTATGAGCTTCTATTCCATAAAGAGGAAAAGACGGAAGAATTGGTTTCCTTCTTGTACCATCCCATTTTTCTTTTGGTATTCATTGGCAGCATCGATGCAGGGAAGAGGATGCGGGACTCGTGAAAAGCAAAGTAGTTGACATAATATGTCATATAACGAGAAAGGATAATGGGTTTCGAAGGGGGAGTAGAAGAAGAATAACCATCTTCTTTTCGTATGCATTGCATTTTCTCCAATAAACCGGATGGAATGAGATGATGGCGGTGGTGGTAGTGGTGATGAGGGAGCTCTTTTGCTAGTTTTTGACATTATTGCAATATTGGGTCGGTTTCCATAACTTTCCAACAAGTAAACTTTTTTCTGATCTGTTTTAATTTTCTCCAATAAACCGGATGGAATGAGATGATGGCGGTGGTGGTAGTGGTGATGAGGGAGCTCTTTTGCTAGTTTTTGACATTATTGCAATATTGGGTCGGTTTCTATAACTTTCCAACAAGTAAACTTTTTTCTGATCTGTTTTACTTGTTCCGTCCTCCTCTTTTTTCGGCGCGTCATCAACGAGCAGCATCATTTCATATGACATGATAGGCAATCTAAGCTCCCTAATGCCATAAATGCCAATAACTGCGAGAAGGAAAAGAGAAAAAAACTTGTTTTTTGCTAAAGCTTTTCTGCAATCCACAGAGCAGAAAAAAGTGAGTGCAACTGAACAAGAGTTTCCTGTTGGAAAAGTTGTAAAAAAGAAGTTTTCATCTTCACCTTCTGTTTTTTCTTCTCCCACTAAAAGCAAAACTTTTTTGCTAGAAAAAACCGAACGAAAACATGGGAGTCGATAGCTTGCTACCGTTGCTGAATATGTTTGATGAAGAAGTGGAAAACAATGGAAAAGTTAAATTCATGTGAAAGTGAGCAAAAGTTAACTCCAACTGGATTCCGATACACTTTTCTGTAAACTTTACCCATACAAAACTAGAAACGCACCAGATGTACATTAAAATACTTATTTTTTCTCTCAATGTTTATAATATCGGATTCGGAATTTTTTTGTTTTTTAGAGAAAAGGGATTTGAAAATTCTTTCGTAGACGATTCCAAACTTGTAAAGTATAAAATAGTTGCAGATGTTTTCCCCATAATAAAAGTTAAAGACGGGGAGAGGAAATGGATTAAATGATTACCCAACCAGCGCAGCTTTTATAATACCGACATTTATACATAGCAAATAAAAAATGTGTATTTTTGTTTGCGAATCAAATATTTTTAAATATTTGTATTTACCCAAGTCGAACCCAAGTTTGTTTCCACTATTTGCCTATTCCCATCAACCTTCTCTTTCTATCGTTTCCGATAGCAAAGTCTGGTGACACACTTTCTCTCCTCGGATACTTTGCTCGCTTTCTCCCTTCCGCATTTTACTTTGGTACTTATGAATGAAAAAACATATTTTTAATCTTCCGAGCAAGTTGATCCGATTTTGGAGAAAAAGAAGGCAGTAGCTACAAGAATTTTGAACAATATTTTAGGAATAATAAGAAAAAGAGCGACAGATTGCTGCGAATCGTATTATTTTGGCATAGCTCAATAATATGCTTAATATATTGCAAAACTAGGGAAAGGATGACAGAAGCTACTTAATAGGATTTGTTGTAAAAGAGCTTCTTTTTTATATACGGCTAAAAGATTGAAGAAACTGCTGCTGCAATTTCTCCTCAATCCCAGGACCCTTTCAATGGAAATCCCCTTAAAACTTATTTCAACTGACTGCAGAGACTCCAGTCTCATTTTATTTCCTAATATTATTACTCATTCAATTCTCTTTTGGTGAAGGGAAAGGAAAGAAGTACTATTGAAGGATAAATTGGACCCTTTTCTTTGATTCTTTCTTCTTCCTCTCCACATAGTGTATAAAGTATAAAGAAGAGCCAACCAGTTTGAAGAAATTGCTTACTAATAAAAATGGTCATAAAAATTGAGAAGAAGGAAAAGAAGAGGACAATTTTCCGATACTAATAATAATAATAGAAGGGAATGGAGTATATAAAAAGAGGGAGGAGGAAAGAAAAACATATTTCTAGTTAGTAATAAAATATTGAGTTTTGCCAACTTTCTCTGGCTCCTTCTCCTATTTGTATATACATTTGACAACTCCATTCCTATTTGGTCCAAAGAAAATGACGAAGGAAAGAGACAACTAGGATTGAAGTGTTGCATTCTATAAGTAGATTTTCTAACCATACTTAAATATAACAACTTATAAGGAGAGAGAAAGAAAAGCTGGAGTTTTATTGCAGGCAGGGCATTTTCTTGAAGCCAAACTACCAAGTAGAATCAAAATGAAAATAAATGTAAAAATGTTTGCAAGAGGAAGATGTTGTTGCAACCACACTACCTGGATTACGTCTGCTTTCAAAATCTTTGTTTAAAAATGCGCTTTTATTATTTTATAAGAAAAAAGTAGATGTGTGATACTTTGCTTCTACAAAGTTCATGACTTGAAGTGCACTCGCTTGTCCTTTACTTTCTCCTTTTGCCTCCCCCACACTCTGCATAGTTTATGAATGCAAAGAAAACACATCCAAACTACTACAAAAGTCGCCGTATGTGTGTGGTTAAATTTATGCATTGCTACATTCTCCATGCCATGCAACTAGCACATCGTTTTTCATTTTAAATTCAACGCTCGCAGTTACTCCTTGGGTTGCAAAACGGTTTTCAAACAAACCAACAAAGCTTATATAAGACTAGCAAAGTGTGGCTTCTCCACTTTCTTTATCTCCTGCTTTTTCTTCAAGTGTTTTCTTTCGCTGCAATGGAGGGGTTAACTCGTGTGAGCTTTAGAGAGGAAAACTTTGTAAAGTATGAGCTACGAAGAAATAATACAAGCACATTGTTCCCTTTTTAAGAGAGTATATTTAGATTAAGGGGAGACAAAACGCATTAATAATTTTCTGATTTTGCATTTGTCGGAAAAGCTAAAGAAAGTCAAGTGAGCCTAAATCTTGTATAAAGTTTTATCATATGGGGAGATAACTGAAGGAGCGTAGAAAAGGAGGAGGAACTGTTTCAAATGGTATAAACATTTCAAAGAAAATAATTCAAGTCTAAAGAAAAGTTAAATTCTAAAGAGAAAAACAAACTCTCATCATTTCTTTGTGTACTATCGTGATTATATTTATCATTAGCGATTGTCATATTCCTCTGAGATTTCTCTTTATCTCTCTAAAATAAAAGAAGTAGACAAGAGCAAATATTTTGAAGTAAAATCTTTCATGAAAGAAATCAAGAAAGATTGTGAGATCTACTCTTTTGTCTTATTTCATGTCTTTTCTTCTTGTCATCATTCACGCAACTCATTTCACAAATTTATTCGTCCCAACAGCTTTCTTTCCTGGCATCTTATCATCTCAGCACATCATTTCCTCATTCATTCTCTCAAGTCAGCAAGAACCAAGTGTTTTTCCTTGTTTACCTTCTCCTTTAGTTGATGCATTTTTTCATTTTACTTTCTTCCTCATAGACTTTACTGCGTTTTTCATTATCCTTCCATTCATTCTCATTTACAAATGGATTTCCAAGTGGTTATAATTTTGTCTGGGGAATGGAATATCTCACGACAAGACAACAACACATCAACAACAACAGTAGTATTCACAAGGCAATTTTCATGTTCGTGGTTTGTTTACTCGGATGGGGGAAGAAGTGAGAAGAGTTGAGAGCGATAGCCTTTCTCCATCTTAATCTTTTCTTAGCTTGCTTATTCCCGTCGTCATCATCATTTTAATCATTACTATACTCACAAACAACATTTTATGGATAACAAGAAAAACGTCACATTCCTAATAGAACGTCACCACCGTCCTCGCATCATCATGAGCCCCTAGCTCCCGTTTCAAGCCAATCTAAAGAAGCAAATTTCCTTTGCTTTTCTGCTTCGTTTCGTTTTCCATGAGGGAGCGGCAGGAAAAATTGAAGAAAGGAAATGGCGTCCTTTACTACGTTTTTCTCGAGAAACTATAGCAAAAAGTTAAACAGAACTGTAAAGAACTGCAAAAGTAGTTTTGGTTAAGGAGCTGGAAAGTATTGTGATGTAAGTTAGTAAAATGAAGTCCTTTATAAAGAAAAAGAAAGTGGAAGTGAAGAGTTCAAATATAATGATGAGCAAGAGATCTTGCTTTGTAAATACTGTCATGCAAACAATGCGATGACAAGATGAAGGTAGCGTATAATTTATAATATAAGCATGCTGTTTTCAAGATTGTCTGTTAAAATGGGTTTATAATTTATGTTTAAGCAAGGCAGTAGTGTAATAGTGCTCTGATACAGTTTTGTCCAGGAAATAGAGTAGTACATCATACAAGTCTAGTATAAATGCAAAAAGAAAATTAAAGAATAAACAGGAAGGGTTAACTAAAGGGTTCTTATGAAGAAAGAGAAAAATGACAAGAATTATGAGTGCATTTTAAAAGATTCCAACGTATTTCTTTGAATTTCATCTGCTTACAATGTAATGTTGAGTCATGTTTTAGTTCCGGAGTAGTGCCTTTTACTTTTGGGTTTTGTTTGTTGACAGAAGGAAAAATGAAGAGGTGTGCAAAAAATTATTCAGCTGCCTTTCCGTTTTCATCATTTCTTCCAGGAAGTCATTTAGCAATGGTATTATACTCTACCTCATTATCTTTCTAAAGGATAAGTTTCACAGAAAATCCATTTACTCTTGCGTTTCTTTATTACTCACACGTACGTAAGTTTGTCTAATGAGATTTAAAATGAGATACGCTTAAATTTTTTTTGATATTAAATTTGTTTATGACAATACATGTGTGTGGACTTATTTCATTTTGATGAACTGATGTGATAACGATAAAATGACTTTCTTCTTTTAAATTCTAAATAAGTTTTGGAGAGACAAGACGTCGCGTCAGGATAGAAAAATGAAAGAAAATAGGAAGAGAAGAGGGCTAAGGAGAAAATACAATATAAACCCATTAAAACGTTCAAACTTTTTCAAAAACTTTTTGTTCTGTCTATTTTCCTTCTTATTACTATCTTTCCTTCCAACTTTTACAATTAGAGCAAGTAATATTCTATTCTTTCTCTTCTTCACTTCTTTCTTGTTAATATTTAAACAAGAAGACGAGTAATAATGAATGGTTTGAAAGAGAAGAGACGTAAATGAAGGACGTGACAATAATTTCCTAAGAGTAAATTGAATAAGGGCCTAAGAAAAAGCTGCTATACGCCTAGTCTTTTATACTCATCTATAAGCACTGTACAAGGCTGAAAATAAATTATGCAAAAACGACATCTCCTTCTCTTTCTTTTGTTTCTCATTATTTTCCAAGGAAAGTTTTAACAATAACGTTACTAATTACAAATTACATTACTGAAGGGATCGATTCTGTAATAACATTTTGTGCCCTGGATTATTTTCATGTACACGTGATACGATTTTACGTAACATTTTTACAGCTTTGTAAGAGTATTTGAGCTATTTTTGTAGAAGCAAGGATTTAAAATAGTACAATTACAAACAAAGCAGTCTTGACTAATTCCCTTTCAATTTAGAAAGCGGAATAATATAAAAGCGAGGAAAGATTCCATATGTTATTTATGAAATGTTTCTATCATAATAATCGTCTGCAGGAGCGTTGATTCCATCGAAATTCTATTAAGCTAAATAGCCATTCTATTTCTGGATGTCCTAATTACCGCCGCCATTCATCCTGTACGTCTCTGCTCTTTTCCAGCAACAACTTGTAAAATTTGTGAGCGAGCTTTACTCTTTAAAAATTCCTTGCTTTGCTTTAACGATGTTTTGCCAAGCACTAATAATCACTCATTGCACGCTCTTTCCCTGCAGATTCGTAAACAATATTCAAATTCTAAAGGAAAATGAAGGGAGAGAATTTTTGTTGAGAAGGCAAACTTACTTTGTAAAAGAGGTAGTGCGCGCAAGGAAACCCAATCCCGTTCAGTAGACGGATATGTATTTTAGAAAATGTAAGGAGAAAGTGAGAGCTGTGAAGGGACTGGAGGCAAATGAGTAGAGGAAGAGCACTCTTATGCTCCCTTTTCCTAGTAGACCTACTCAACTTTACTGTAATTTCATCCGGAGGAGAAGAAGTAGGTGGGATGGAATAGATGGATGGATGAAGCAATCCATTATTTGGGTCCGTGGTCATAGTCAACTCTTATCCTAGTAGACCTACTCAACTTTACTGTAATTTCATCCGGAGGAGAAGAAGTAGGTGGGATGGAATAGATGGATGGATGAAGCAATCCATTATTTGGGTCCGTGGTCATAGTCACGCTCTTCTTCTCTTTTCTACTCTGGAGTCTAGACCAAACCTTGCTTAGCTCTTCAATCACATCATAGTAATCAAGCTAAAGCAAAAAGGGAGAATTTGAGAGTGAGAATAAAGTAGATTCATTTCGCACAGATTTTTGCTTGCAGCCTTTTTGATAGTTACTGGAATACAACCCGGCACTGATTGTGATTGCACTTGGGAGAGAGGGAAAAGCGAGTAAGCTGATGCTGCTATAATGTAATAATGAATAAAGTGGAGCCTAACCAGAGAGCCAAAATATCATCAGCAACATCAGCATTCCCTCCTTCCCTCCACACCACTAGTGAAAAACTGGAAAGCTTGAAGTGTTGCTAATAGTGGCCATGCATGATTCTCTAGGGATGAAGGGAACGAGTTTAAGACAGAAAAGGGGAAAAATGCAAAAAGGGAAAGTGTTTGTAAGGGAATTGCTAGTGTTGTAGATTTACGTAATAACAACTTTAAGGCATATGCATAGTGTGTAGGTACCTACGTAGGTTTTACACTTTTCCTGCAGGACGTGAAAGTGGAAAAGCCATTGAAGTGAGAAGTTGGAAAGATGAATCTCTCTCCGACTTTTATGTAAAAGTAAGGTTAGTGGAAATGCTGAAAATCAAAAGAGCTTATTAATGACCTGCTTTTAGTCCTTTCTCTATCTTTCCCTCCCCGTTCCCAAACGCAGAAGGCTTTCAGTATGCTCCAACCGCACACTTTTCACTAAAGCTGACACAGACATATGTAGTCTGCCTGTGAATACGTGTGGCTACCTTGTGTACAGGAACTCACACTTTTTTACTACTTGCTTGGCATTTTCAACATGTATGATGGGTGCAAGTCCATTCTTGGAGTTTACTCCATTTTTGCTAAAATAGGAATTGATGAGTACAAAGACATTGTAAATTAACTACAAGGATGCATTACGTATGTAGCATGGACTCCATCCATAATGTTAAAACTCTCTTGTCAAATGTAAAAGCGTGCAGGTTTTCTCATCTTCCATGGGAATGAGTAATTAACATTTTTGCTAAAATAGGAATTTATGAGTACAAAGACATTGTAAATTACTACAAGGATGCATTACGTATGTAGCATGGACTCCATCCATAATGTTAAAACTCTCTTGTCAAAAGTAAAAGCGTGCAGGTTTTCTCATCTTCCATGGGAATGAGTAATTACGCCCTGCAGATATAATTATATCATCATCATCATTGCTATCCACCGTTTAAAGCCTTTTGAAACAACAAAATTTCTTTGCTTCTATACTCACCCGCTGTATGATGTTGGTAGTGTGGCGGTTGTAACACAAAGGAAAAGCAAATTAAATTGATGTAACGTAACGTCTATGTAGTAAAACTCATTTTAGTACAGATTGAAATTTTAACCCAAGTACTATCGAAGCTAAAATATTTGCCTCCAATCCGTCATTTACTAATAACGGAAAATCTATAATCCAGAGAAAATCTACTTTTTCTCATTTTAAAACCGGTAAAGTGAATAAATGCATAGGTCTATGCATCCTTATTATTAGGAACGAATAGTGGTAAAGAATTTCCACTTGGACTATTTCTTTCACTCTGTTCGGGTGCTGTGTGAAATGAGATGAACGTATAAGAACCCAATCCTACTGTTGTGGTCTCTTCCGCGAGAGTGCCACAAAGGCCGTGGCAAAATGGAGCCCTTTTGCGTGTGTTGTGGAACAAGTGGAGCTTCTTTCATATCTTCTCCTTTGATATAAGAAAAGACTTCAACTTCCTTTTTGATTCCTGATGATTTTGACTTGCCTAACTACCGCTCTGTATAATAGTGAGACAAAAACCTTATTATTAGGAACGAATAGTGGTAAAGAATTTCCACTTGGACTATTTCTTTCACTCTGTTCGGGTGCTGTGTGAAATGAGATGAACGTATAAGAACCCAAGCCTACTGTTGTGGTCTCTTCCACGAGAGTGCCACAAAGGCCGTGGCAAAATGGAGCCATTTTGCGTGTGTTGTAGAACAAGAGGAGCTTCTTTCATATCTTCTCCTTTGATATAAGAAAAGACTTCAACTTCCTTTTTGATTCCTGATGATTTTGACTTGCCTAACTACCGCTCTGTATAGTAGTGAGACGAAAAAGAGAAAGCTGTTATATTGGGTAAGCATTCTACTGGTTCTGGTAACGAGGGAAGTGGTGGTGAAGGAAGAATAGGCAGGGAGACGGAACAATGGTCCTTTTCACTTTTACCTCAAAGAAAATTAAATCCACTGACAGACTTTCCCTGTCCAAAAATACATTTCATCCATTATATTATTGGAGATAAAAGGAAGCAGAGCAACAGAGGGAGCAGCAGCAGATTTGCTTTTCTTTTCCGTTTATTACGAACGTAAAAAATCTGAACGTTGTCCAAGGACCCTTTCTCATAGTTAATTACTCTTCTTCCTAGAGAGATTTTATGACGATGGCGTTATGCTACCTTCAAGCTAAAAAACGAGGAAAGGAAGCCTGTCGTAGATCAAAAACGAGAATATAAAAATAAAATAAAGCAGAAACTCATTCAAGGCATTAACAGAATATTTCCAGCTCTACTATATGCCTCATAGTCATAATCATCTTTATGTTATTGTACAGTTTTATTTTATAAAGGTGCCATAAAAATATAAAAGGAAAGTGAAGGGAAAAGTATTCCAGTAAATGAGCAATAATAAGAATTTATATTGCAATAAAAAGAATGGAAAGGGAATAAAAACGCAGAGGCAATTCATTTACTTTTCTGTGCTTTCGCTACCTTTCACTCTTTCTCTAGCTTTTCAATCAAAATCACGGTGGCAGATGAAATAAAAAATCTATTGTGGTGATGAAATCAACTCTGATG
>JAANSO010002215.1:0-14126 GCA_036507315.1 Lepidocyrtus fimetarius
TCTCATTTGAAAATATAACATATAGCATTCATATCTCTTTCATTAACATATATCATCATTACAAACTAGTTTGAAATATGTAAATTTACTGTTACATAATGATATTATTTTTATAATATAACATGAAATATCTTTTTTAATTTTAAATGTTACCACAAAATAGAATGTTTCATGAGTGAGAAAGGAGGTTACCTTTTAGAACAAGTTATGGAAGAAGGAGAAAGGTAGATGAAGTCAGTTATCTTCTCGTAATCTGGGTACCAGTACTTAATAATTCGTTGATTTAGCTTAACTAACTTTGTAGTAATGGAATCATTTCAAGAGACAGTACGTTATGTAATTTTCTTCGGCATTATTAGTAAATTCTCTTGTAGAGGCACAATGTGATACAAGTCAATAAACATTTCCGGGATAGTTTAACATGTTTGTAATATTATATAATATAGTTTATATGTGTATATATACTTGTCAAGCTATGTATATAATCATGCGCTTTTTCATTTGTATACAACATTCATGTTCAATCGCTAGTTCAGTCTATTTAAGTCGTTTTTGTTCAATTTTTGGAATGCTTTCCGGTCGGATTTAAATATTCGTTGGATGTAAATAGATTTTGTTAAATTCAAACTAAATCATTTGAGTTACTATTACCAGTTAATTTCTTAAAGTTTAAAAAACCTTCTCAATTTTTTAGTAAATCTTGTAAAACGACTTGTTCACGACGACTGGGAAAATTTACAAACTTAGCATAAGATAAACCAAGAAGAAGTAAATGTAATTAATTAATAACAAAAAATGTGCTTACATTACATCACCGTTTTCGTTCAATAACTTTAAAGTTTACACCGTGTATTATTGTTTACTGAATGCGAAGTTAACAGAATGATAACTTAAATTATTGCATTGCATTTGTCGACAACTCAAGGATATAAGGACTAAGCTTTATAAAATCTATACCGTAAAAAGCTTGTGTGCCATAACCAAAATCTCAGACTAAACCTGGTTTCTGCAAAATATATATTATCACAATTGTCACAAAACGAAAACACGCACAATCCTTAGAATATAATCTCATATTCCCTTCAAACCATACTTTGCATACGTCTACATGACACAAATATTAAAAATTCTTTGGATTATATTTTAAAAATATTTTAATAATAAACCAAAAAGTATAAATGACATAGTGAAAATAGCGATATTCCCAATGACGATAAGCAAGAGTAAAGTTTGAGTTCGTACTCTACTCACGGCAATTTCGTATTCTCTATGGAAATATGAGGGCTCACTCACACTTAACTCACAAATCTGAGTGTGAGTACGGTTTCATATTCTGTATCACTATGCAACACTCAACTCTCCCTCACACTCATATTTTTTAATGTTAATTTCTGAGTGAGCTCATGACCACACTCAAAGGA
Source organism: Lepidocyrtus fimetarius (assembly GCA_036507315.1). NCBI lineage: Eukaryota > Metazoa > Arthropoda > Collembola > Entomobryomorpha > Entomobryidae > Lepidocyrtus > Lepidocyrtus fimetarius. Next base: position 1,422 of record JAANSO010002215.1, read on the forward strand.
TTCCGTTTCCGTTTTTTCAAAAAAATTAGTTACCTTTTTCAACCTTTTTAAGCGGATTTTGTTATAAAATGGCTTTAGACCGACTCGAGAATTGGCAAGATCGAATAAATCGAATTAACCGTCAGTCTCTGCGCATATCTCGATTAAAAGACAGGGAAAATCCGCTAGAATTTTACAATGATTGTCAGTTTAAAGTTAGATATCATCTTACAAAAGCCACAGCTCTAATGGTGATTGGTATGATTAAGGACGAGCTATGTTTTAAACTAAAACGTGGCTGCCAACTCCCACCGTTACTTCAAGTAATGGCGGCTATTAGATATTTTGCTACCGGCTCATTCCAGTTGGTCATTGGAGACACTGCCAAAATGAGCCAAAGTTCTATCTCCAAGATTATAAGAAAAGTCTCAGAAGCTCTCGCCAAAAGAAGTCAGCAATTTATTAAATTTCCAACGAGTGAAGAAGCCCTACGTTCCTGCAAACAAGGATTCTTTGAAATAGCTCACTTTCCAGGTAATATTTTATTAAATATTTTTTGCTCATTGATGAATATCCACCACCATCGTGATGACAAATCATTCCTAAATTAGCAATTCTTCTCTTTAATTAGGAATTGTTGGAGCAATCGATTGCACTCACGTTAAAATCGACTCCCCCGGAGGAACCTCGCCCGAGCTGTTTAGAAATAGAAAGTCGTACTTTTCCATCAATGTCCAAGCGATCTGTGATCACAAGCTATGTTTTACAAATCTGGTGGCTCGGTGGTATGGATCAGCTCATGATAGCCGTATATTTGAGAATAGTTCAGTTAGTCACAAATTTGAAAATGGAGAGTACAGAGGAATCCTTTTGGGGGATGCAGGATATCCTTGTCTACCGTATCTTCTCACCCCATTTTCGTACAGAAACATTACACCAGCCGAAATCAAGTATTTTCGAATAAAGTAACAATAAAAACATGTTGTGTATTTCTAAAAGGATTTCATTTACAGGTACAATAAAGCTCAAATTAAAACCCGAAATGTAATAGAACGGGCGTTTGGAGTTTGGAAGAGACGATTTCCCTGTCTTAATCATCTTCGGCTAAAGCTCAGTACTTCGTTGGCTGTCATTGTTGCAGTTGGAGTGTTAAATAATATTGCGAGGTGGGTGTCTTTTTATTTCCCTTGTTTGACTTTAGTATTTGCTTGCCAAAAAGTGTAAAAATGAATTTATTTGTTGTAGAAACTCAAACGATCTGTATGATGATGACATTCTACAAGAACGGGAAGACGCCGAAGCCATTCTGACACAGATACGGCAGGACACAGCTAGCGGAAGGGCTATGCGAAATTCAATTGTACAGAGGTTTTTTAATTAATTCTTGTTTTGTTCTTATTTTGTTAAGTCTTTATTATTGCTAGTAGACGTTTTGCAGTTATTGGTAGTTTTGTAAGTTTTGTTGCTTTATTTGATGAATGTTATGTAGTATAGAAAACGTTCTTGTTGTGTTTGTTTATTTGTTTAAAATGTTTTGAAATTCACTATTGATTTAAAGAAGTTGATAAAATACGAGGAAATGAAGAAAGTTTTAAACAGCACTACTTTCCCAGTCCGAAGAAAGCTCTGCCAAGGGAACTCAGCCCTAGTAAGTCTTCAAATAAAAATCAAAGCTCTGGAGGAAGTTCTAATCAACAGCAACGTCAGCAAATTGTATCGTCGTTCTGAGTCAAAAAGTTAGATCAAAACCATAAACAGCTCCGGTAATGGCTCCCCGTCACTTTGCAATTGATCCTGCAGCGCTTTATCATTGGTACAAGAAGTATACTTGGGATGTACTCAAGGTTCCTGGGGAAGATCGACGCATAAAGTTAAGATGGTAAGATTTAAATTTAATTAACAAATTTTAACATTCAATTTAACAACAGTTCACTTTTTAAACCTAATCTAAATACTTTTTATTTGATATAGAAATGTCTTAGCCAAAACCGTTGGTGGATTCCATCTTTGTTTTAAAAATATATTTCAAAGTGAAGTGTAAATTCTCACCAAATTATTTGTGCCTTTACCTCTCAAGCATATAAAAATCATGAACAAAGAGTAACTCAATTTCTAAACTCATTATTTATTCACCACCACTTCAAATCCTTGCACCAGTACCACAACAAGCGGCCAACTTGCCCAAACGTATCATAATTTAAATGCAAATAATTCTTTAAAATAAATGAAAATCATCATAATTAAGTAAAACAAGATTCATTGAGCTTCTGCATTTTTAACTCGTGTTCTTCCTTCATAATTGACATCTTCAATTCATGCTCCGAGCACAAGAAATTAATCTCCAGTTCCAGTTTTCGCTTGCGTAGATTGTGTTCTGCTTCCTCAAACTTCAATAGAGTTGATTTGGGGTCACTTGTCGCATTACTATCTATTAAATAAAAGAATTTCACAACGATTATCATACTTTATTCAAAAGGTTAACAACAAAACGAACAACCCAATGGTACCTTTAGTGCTCCTTTTGCCTTTTTCCGGAAATGTAACTTGCTGACTCTTTTCTATAGGAGTATCAGATGGTAGATCCAATTCAGCATCACAATCAAACTGGTTAGGTAGAGATGACATTTGTTCTGGAAGGAACGATAAAATCTTCTCAGTTGCATTGGACAAATCGGAAGGTCCTTTTCCGCCTCCGGTCTTCCTAACCTTCTTTTTTTGGGTGGCAATCTAATAGATTAAAAGCAGTTTTTGAATAATAAGCAATAACGGAATGAAATAAATGGAAAATAGTAATTGGTAGTAGTAAAATTACCTCCTTCTTTGCCCTTGCTTTATAATTCTCGTACGACTTTTTCAACTGCAGTTCGGTCCTAGATGAGCATTGGGAATCAATATTAAATTCCTTTGCAATTTCATCCCAAGCTTTGGATTTGTTAATTTTGGTTCCAAAGTCAGTTCGTTTTGACTCAATCACATTTTTATGCTTTTCAACCAGATCTAGCAGGAAGGACTTTTCATACTCCGATAAAGGAGTTGCCTTTTTCGCAGTTTCTGGATTATCACTGTCAGAGTCCATTTTGCTTACTTTTACAAAAATAACTCATCAAACTTCTTTAAATTATCACACAGACACGTTAAACCTACGTTTAACTACTCTTTACTAGATAAGCCATATGATCACAATGCAAAGTGCGAGTGTGCACTCAAACTCTGCTGAGTTTTCATTTAGAATTTGAAAGTGAGTGGAAGTTTAAACTCTCCCTCCACTCTCACTCGTGTAAGTTTGAGTGTTGCCTAGCACTCCACTTTCATTCAGAATACGGCCATAAATTCATTTAGAATTTGAAAGTGAGTGGAAGTTTAAACTCTCCCTCCACTCTCACTCGTGTAAGTTTGAGTGTTGCCTAGCACTCCACTTTCATTCAGAATACGGCCATTATACTATCATACAGGGCTTAGGCATATTGTGGAAGAAAGAATGAACGGAAAAGACGCAGAAAAAAAGTACATCAAATTGGCTTTCCTGTACGCGTTCTGTTCCTATTTGCAATTTTTTTTTGTCTGACATGAGAACGCAAACTACTAATGATACAGCAAGCAAACAAACTCAACTTACATTTTCTAAAACTTGTATGAAATTTCTTGTGGGGTCTATATAGTCAAGGAGTGAGGAAAAAGGATATATGGACACAAAAGGAAGGAGAACCACGGCCAGAATCGGTCCATTTGTAAAAAACTTTCTAATCTCTGATCTTTTAATAAAGTAAATAAAAAGTCTTTTTTGCATAATAATATGAGGCAGACATTGAGCACAATACTTTGGAATATAATGAATCTTAAAAGGTAAAAGAGTTATAAACAGGAACATAAAGATAGGGAAAGGAGCATAAAATAGAATAGTTTTTAAGCCCCTTCATAATGTATTTGATTTTGTTAATGATAGAAACGTGCTATGCTGGCGTGGTACAAAAGCATAAAATACTTAACTTTATGGAATAGAATAATAAAATACAAACACACAATTAAACCTATTAATATAGTTTGTTTATTGCGCTTTTAAAATCCTTGTCGGCAAAAGAATTGTAGCTATACGATGCTCCATTATGCATGATTGTAAGTCAGTTAAAGAAACGACGCATGATTTTAATGATGACATACTCTAAACAGAATACTAGACAAGGACTAATGAATATATGAATGGAAGGAAAACGAAGTTAGGAAGGACTAAGAGTTTTGAAAGGAAACTCACGTTAAACTTTATTATAAACTTTTTCTAGTTTCTCCTCATGTGGGAGAGTAATGGAGAAGGAAAGAGGTACAGGGAGGATCCGGATAATCATAATCTAGTAGAATAGTTTGTTCTATAACAACAACGAGAAGGGAAACACCACCAGCAGCAGCAAAACCTTTTGCTTTTACCAAAACTACATTTTCTCTTTATGTATGTTTTGAGTGTGCATAAGCCGATACTACGCGATGGACTACGAAAGGAAAAAAGATTGTGCAAAATAAAAAAGTAAATTCGCTTCGTCTTTATAGAAATTTGTTACTGCTGGATCTGGACATCCAACAGTAGGGAATGCATCGTGACATTGGAAATTGTGCAAAAAAGCTTTATAAGCCTGTTCGTTAGTTTTCAAAGTTTTTCGCTCGTCGTACTCTTGTGCTTTGTACGAGTCAAGGATTGACGCATTGCAGGTAGTGCCGGGACCAATCAGCGTGGTTGGGTGGTCCCCGACTGCCGTTATAACAACTTCTCCGCAGTTTTCCTCTTCATCTCCTCATCCTCTCCAAGTAAAACCTGGAAAGCGAATTACATACATTCTAACATACATTCTCCCCTTCTTTCACTTTTCCTCTGGAAAAACTACATGGATTATGCTTGGCAATGCTTATGCTCCAGCAGAGCTCTTCTCCAGTATTTGTTGTAGCAATGTCCAGCCGCAGGTAAAGATATGCACGTTTTCAGCGTAAGTTCCACCAACACACACACACCACTTTTTCCACAACTACTTTTCTGCTATTGCTACACTGGCATAAAAAAACTGGAGAGGATACGAGAGCCTTTATAGGAAATCAGTGAAAGAGAAAGGGAATGAAAGAGTACAAAAAAGTCGATGGGAAAAGAATGTCGAGTATTTTTTTAGCGAGGTTAAAGCATTGCCTTTCTACTAAACCTTTCTGTCTGTCTATCTGCCCTTATTGTTGCGAGAAAGAGGAAACAGGCTTGAACAGTTCCATGGAAGACACATAAAGATGCCTCAATACTCTACAGAAGAGATATGGAGGAAAAGACAAGTCACATAAAGCGCAAAGAGAATCTAAGCGATTATTTCATGCGAAAAGTGAGCTTATGCGAAGTTGGTGGTGCTGCTGCTGGCTCTTCTTAAAAGAGGAAAACATTGAGAGGAAAACTAAAAGGAAATGTGCACAGTTTTTTGTACTTTGTATGCTGGATATATTTTGTAAAGGTTTTGCCGTTTCATTTGAAATTGTTATGATTATGTGTGTTGTATGAATTCAATCAAAAGCCCTATATAATAACATGTTTCATGACTGTTGAATAAGAGGAATAGCCACGATGCGATAAGGATAATCTAAAGGAAGAAGGAGGAGGGCTCATTTCAGGGGGAGTTCAAGGGGAGAGGCAAATGGGTCAGCCATAGTTGAACTTCTGAGAACCTAAACTATTGCTAAAATATATTATGCGAAGAAATAACTATTTCTACACATGTTTCTTACTACATGCTCTCACTATATTTCACCACACACACATAGTACATTTTACAACTACCTTACAATTTATAAACGACTTTTCCTCATGTGTAGCGCCACTATTACAACGCTGCTGCTGAGAGAGTTTCTTCAACAATATACATTCAAGATATTATTATGTAGTAGAATATTGATCTTAACTTTATATGCTTGCAGAACATTGCAATGATATAGCATAAAACTCCTCTTCAGAATTATTATGAGTCAGTGGCCATTATGCAAAAGCCTTATTATCATCATAAGATAAGCATTTTAGAAAGAGAAATAGTCATACAAAGATTTTCCATTTAAATAGCCATCGTGATCGTTATTCACGTAGACTATGTTGTAGATATATTTGCACAAGTTGTGTTGTACCGACAGATAAAAACATTACTTTTTTAAAAGTTATACCGCATATCCTTCTGTAACCACCGCTCCTCCTCCTCTTCTCTTTCTGCAGAATGAGTTTGCACAAGTTTTCGTGAGAACAAGATTCTATGAAAAAAAACTAAACGTGCTTCTTTCCATGCTGAAATACTCCAATGCATTCATAGATTTAAAAAACTAGAATTTTTGAAATAGTAAAAAAGATACCTATTCAGAGGTAGAATTGAAGAGATGTGCGAAAATTGAAAAATCAAATTTTACTTAATTAATTTCATTATTGCATAATAAGCCATTTACCCTCAATACACTAATACTTATGACTATTAAAAAATTAAATAAAGAAATTCACAAATATTAAATTAATTGCTCACGTAAGAATAAAAATGAAAATCCCAATAAAAAAGTGAATGATTTTACATGCATGCATAAAAGTAAGCTCTTTCATAAAAGTCTTTAAAGAATTACCATCCTAGCCTAGCCTAGCCTAACCTCAAAATATAAAACATTTTGCAGAGATTTACACGATTTCAAGCTAGTAAAACGCGTTTGAGCCATCGCTCACCTCTATTTTTTCCTTTTGAATTGAGAGATGATGATGAGGAAGGTATTTGGATGATGATGCTCCTGCTCCAGCTTTTCCCATGATGCAATCAATGTATGAGCGTGAATAGAAGAGCACTCCTTTGCTTGTACCCTCCACTCCAAAAGAGTATTCCGCACTCCGCAGTACGCGTTTACCCTTTTTGAATGAAGAGAGAGGCTACGCTTATTCCGCTATTCCGCTCTGCTATATTTTTGCAGTTGGAGGAGCCCTTTATGTGACAACAAGTTGGGTGGATTGAAATTATTTCGCCTTGATCATTGCTCCGAGTCAGTCGCATTTTCTCTTCTCTTCAAAACCTCCAAAAAGGTTACACAACTCTACACAACTTCTTTAAAACTGCGAATTCTGTTTAAAAAACAGCAGCAGCAGCAAATCGTGTACATCCTCTTATTCATCTCAAAAAACTCATCATCATTGCATCATCAACTTGAAAGTGAAAAGGAGAAGAGGAGATTGTGAAGAAGTAAAAAAACTCTCCCAAAAAAATTATATTTCATTCTTCTTCTATTCCTCGCTCTCTAGTTCACTCGTTCATCGTACTTTTACGGTTTTTCACCGTGGTTGTCCCTAGTTACGTAATAATAAAAAACCGAACAAAACGGCTGCGGAAGGAGAATAAAAAAATCGACTTCATCAAACAACATCTCATCTTCTTTTTTAATCTACAATCAATACTAAAAATTCCAAATTTTTTATACCTCCGGTGTTGTTGTTGTTCCTGCCGTGTATTTTAAAGTGGTGCTGTGAACAAGGAATCAAGTAAAAACAAAATTACGCAATTTATTAAATTCACGCAAGTTTAAGAAAGAAATATAAATTTCACTTTCTCAATTATAGTTCATCCAGAAAAAGAGTTTAACCGAATTTAAACGGATTATTATCATCAATTAACATGGTAAGTAACGTGTTTCTTTTAATTAACAAATTTACTCATTTTTTCTTGCAAATTTATAAGGATTAAGGCTGTTGTAGTGGTAATTTTTAATTAAAGGAGTTTAGAAATTGATTGAAACGGAAGTAGGTAGAAACGGTAGCCTTCCTGCCAGGTGGTTTTGTTTGTAAAAATTTCTTAAATTAGTTTAAAAGCAGGGGAGAAAGGTAGGTAAAGGTTTAACAGATGATCCGGGTTTTCGAGTTTCATTTAATTTCATCTTTAAAAGTTAATTGTTTTCCAGTTGGTAGTTTTGAAGAATGTACTCATGTCAAGTATTATGTAATAATGGTTTGCTTTTTGCAAATATAAATGGTTATGACTTCATTTGCAGTAGGAAATTATTTAGGGAGTGGTGACTCTCAAGCATGTAAGCGATAAATGTGCCGGATTTGGTTACAATTGTAAAATTGTGGTTATTTTATGTGATACGCAAGAGTTGATAAAAATTATATCCAAATCATAGATTAGTCAGAATGACTAATTGAGTTGACTGCATATAATTCTTATTTATGTATAAATGAGGATATATAATTGAGATAAATGTTGGGCGTCAAGAAGCAAATTTTTTGGCCAGCTGAGTTTACGGGGCAAAAAGAAAAGAATTTAAAAATATATTATTCCACATTTTATTAACTGTTATTTAACTGGAAAAAGGTTTAGTTTGTAGTGGTAGTGCTGGATATGACTTAATAGGATTGCTGGCTGGTAAATCACAAAATGTTTTGTTAATTTTTAGAAGCAACAACAGCTATGTTCATATGAGGGCTTCTATAATTGAATTTAAATTACCGAATCGATCCTGCATGTCAAGGGCTTTAAATAATTTATGACCGCATTTTTAAGTATCAATATACACAGACTTGTGTAGAAGAATTGGGGTTTTCTACAGGAGATCGATACATGGTAGAATAATATTTAAATTTTCATACCGCTCGTAAACCTTTTTCGACCTGGAAAACTTTCCACAAATTTTGGCCTTGTTTCTTTGTCACATTTGTCCTAGTCTATATTTTAACGTGACCTATTATGGGAAAATTGCATCAATAAGTTATGTACATTTCCTGTATTTTTCTGTAAATTACATTCTTTTAGCGTAGATTGTACAATACAATTGATTTCCTCAAAAATTGTTTGAAATAATAAAACTCTTGATAGGTAAATGAAATATTTGAACAAGCTGTGATTAGAAAGCTAAAATGTAATTTAGATATGGAATTGCGCTGACCTCCCACAATTGATTTGTAAGGAAAATAAATGAATTGATAAGATTAGCTTTTGTTTTAGTTAATGTAGCATTGCTTCGACTAATTTTGAATTATATTAGTGTGATGGAAATTGGAAATGTTGTTGACGTCCAGAATTTACTTAAAATGTTCCAGATATTGATATATTAATTAATTGCCAATAGAATGATAAGCAAGAACCAGGAAAGGTTTTTCCAACAACCGCAACAGCTTTTGTCGTGTATGAGCTGTTTTGGAATTTGCTATTATTAAGCAGTATGCTTAAATAATTTTGAAAATTTAGTTTAATTGTAAAAATGTATTAGTAATGCGTGTCTGCCATCCATTATTAAAATACCAGCCAGGATCAGATCCAGAAATCCAACAACCGGTTTCATCATCTTGCTTTAGATCAGAGCATTCCATTTTTATTAATTTAATGATTTTATGTCACTATATTGAAGTGTCAATCATTTTCAAAACCACTAGCAAACAGATGTTTAAATATTTTTCACATTGAAATATTCGAAATGCCATAATTATTGCGGCTGCCACATACCATAACGGAATTGCCACGCCACGATAAATTATTTTTATCCAACTGGAATGATCATACAGATAAGCACTTTGCAAGTACAGACAGTCAGTCGGTCTTTAATGTGTACAATGGAATTATCAGTTAGGCCTGTCACAATTCTGTCAGTCATATAAACCGTTTTGTATGAGAATAATATGAAGGTCTTTAAAATTATTAATTGTTTGATAACACTTTTGCCATGCAATTTTTCCAGACCACCAAGTTAAGAACAGGCTCACTAAATTTCCTAGTAAATTTAAGCCTCGTAAAGTTTGAATAATCCTTCATTTACTTTATCAGACCTTCACCCTCATAATTATTGTGTTTGCTTAAACTACACGAGAGCTTATGTACATACACAATTAAATTGTACAATCACGACTACTGTCAACAGAATAATATGTAAAGGTAGTTTAAATATGCTACTTAATCGAATCCATGTATGTTTGTGAAACTTCATTAGAGTAGTATTGCCAATGAATGGAAGAAACAATGTTTTTAAACAAATACAACTTCTTGATTATATAGGCTGATCAGTTGACCGAAGAACAAATTGCAGAGTTCAAAGAGGCCTTCTCCCTCTTTGACAAGGACGGTGATGGTACAATCACAACCAAGGAGTTGGGAACTAGTCATGAGGTCGCTTGGCCAGAACCCCACTGAAGCAGAACTTCAAGATATGATCAATGAAGTCGACGCAGATGGTAAGTTTCATCATTAAAAAGAGAAACAACTGCTCTATTGGACATGCAACAAATGTACCTATAAAAAATTAATTGTTGTATATCTTACCAGGTAACGGAACGATTGATTTTCCTGAATTCTTGACAATGATGGCAAGAAAGATGAAAGACACAGGTAATGCATTAAATCTTTCATCAATTTCGTTTGATACACATTTAGTATAATTATTTTGTACCTATATAATGAACAATTTTCGTTTGTTATATGATTGCAGATAGTGAAGAAGAGATCCGAGAGGCTTTCCGTGTTTTCGATAAGGATGGTAACGGGTTCATTTCCGCAGCCGAGCTTCGACACGTCATGACCAACCTCGGTGAAAAATTGACTGATGAAGAGGTCGATGAAATGATCCGAGAAGCGGATATTGATGGTGATGGCCAAGTGAACTATGAAGGTAACCCACTTTCACTATACTTTCTTCATTTTCATGCATTTTGTAACGCTTTTTATTGAGAAACCCGGTGGCGTGGTGATGGAATGTATAAGAAAGTTTAACTAAAACAATGTTTCTTGTATTTCAAAACAGAATTTGTAACAATGATGACATCAAAATGAAGTAATGAAGACGGAAATGTAAGTTGTACTTTTACGATTGAAGAGCGAGAATGGAATCAAATTTTTAGTGTATCTGTTTTTTGGATGCTATGTGATGATGATACGAGAAAGTAAGATGAAAGGCGTACACCATAATTACTACAATTATTATTACTACTAATTATATTACTGTTACATACATTATACTGATTATTATTACTATATACTGTACTATTATGTCTATGTGAAACAAAAATACATGCCGGTCGTTTAATTGTTAATTTTCAGTACTACAAACCTATTATACATGCATAATATATACCACAATATGTAAAGAAAAAAATCTAAAGAAAAAATATACAATTCTATTAAGTAATTGTTACTATTATTATTTTCATTTTTCTCTGGTGTGTCTACATATTTGTTTTCAACAATGTTTGATGTGTTACTTTTTCACATTCTTTATCACATACTATATTTAAAAATAATTATTAATTACTGCTAATTGTTAAATCTTATAAAGATGATCCTAAAATACATTACTTCATTGAGGATGTAAGGGAAGTTGGTATATAAATTTTTTGTAGGGGACAGCTATATAATTCTGTTTGTTGGTATTATTACTACTTATATATTACCAAAAATTATATGAATATATATATACATTTAAATATTATTCAATAGTAGTTACTACTATATTAATATGCAAAAATAGAGAAAAATTGTAAATTATGTGAAACGTGAATGATAAAAAAGTACATTATAAAGTTTAAACTTTTTACGGTAGGGAATCGAGAATCCGTATCTGTTCCATAAGCATACATATTTGGCATTTGTTATGATTATGATTAATTGTAAATCTATAAAAATCAATGAATGTTGCTCTGAATTAATAAGAAGAATGATTAGTTTTTACTCCTTTATTTGCATTTATTTTGCCGTTTAAATCTTTACAACAAGGCTGTTTTTTAAATTTTCACCTATAATTATTTTTTTGTCACTTTCTGAAATGTCTTCATCTAGGAGAGATCAATCCATTTTATTGTTGTTCTTTAAAACAATAAGATAATTGTACTAATTAAACTACTGTTGTACTAACTAACAATCCAAAAAATGTTACTTACACGTATAAAAATTACATGCATTGTACACTTGTAGATGATGGACGGAAATTGGGTGTTGGTTATATAAATATCCTCAAAGGAAAGGAATTAGTGTGCGTATTAATTCCTATTCAAATTGTTATAACTTTTGTTCTATATTAGCTATGTTATTTATTATAAATATTATTGCTGATTGTATTAAATTCCCTTGGTCTTGTTAAATTTTCTCTGGTCTAACGTTCCTTTTCGCTGATATGCTTTCACTTTTATACATACCTATATCTAGATCATATATTATGTCCATATAAATATATATATGAATGTGCATTGTTGTAAGCAAAAACAAAGCAAATGAAAATTACAAATACCTGTAGAGTTTTCTTTAGTCGTAGATAATATCAGGAACGTTTCACAACCGTCAATATATCTAGCGGTTTACTTCAATCCAAAAATCCATGTATGCTATATAGATGTCAAAAGTATGGTTACATGTTCATGTGTGATTTCGTGAAAAAATGTGGAATAACAAATATTACAACGATTTTTCTTAATGAATGTATGATTTAATACATTGTCAAAGCGTACATTTTTAATAATTTGTCGTCATCATTCATCATATAAGTTAAGTTAGTTATTTCATAAAAGCGGATAAGCATAAATAATGGGTATTTACATTAAATTTAATCAAACGGACGACTTTTGATTTTCTCGCCAAAATCTGGCAAGCAAAGGGAAATATATAATGTTTCGTGTCCTCTGCATATTGCGCACATTATAAAATTAATATTTATAATACTGGAATTCCGGCAAGCAATCATGATTTATCAAGCATATTATTAGACATTTGTAGCAACTACATCATC
>JAANSO010002216.1:0-14123 GCA_036507315.1 Lepidocyrtus fimetarius
GTAAAAGAAAGCGAGCATAAATCAGTGAAAACTTCGCAGAATTTCTTTTGTGTTCATTCATGTGTGTTTATTTGCCTAGGGTGCGTGTGTTTTGTACAGTTTGAAGTTTGAAACAACAGCTTCAACTCAATTCATTATTTACTACGGGAAAGTTTGATGGGAGTATAGCAAAGCCATATTTTACTGTCATTTAAAGGAAATTTATGGGTGATGCAGTTGACACAACAACTTTTACGGTACTGATGATGATTAGCCTCACTTTCACTTGATATTTGTTTTTAAAATAATAAAGTTAGCAATAATGTCCTCTTTGATTTTTCGTTTCTTTTGAAATACTAATGCAGAAATATAAAATACTGGCAAGAACAAAAAGGCATTGAAGTTATATGAATCGCGAGGAAAGACCAAGACTTGCCAACTCAGCCAAGTAAAACCAATAAAAACAGTCAAACTAAACCCTCTCATTGTCATCGTCAATATTAAGAGCCAAACCTTTTAATGATGTAAGGTTTAATGAGAAAGGCTATGAAAGGAAGAAGTGAAAGTTGCACAAGAAGAACAAACTTTCTCTTTTCAATTCTTTAAAAAACTGAACAAAGAAAGTAGAGGAAACTTTCGGTAAACCTGGATTAAGCCGATCTAGTTTTGTCTTTCTGCTCACGCCATGAATGTAAATAGCTCCCCTGTAGCTCATCACGTAATGGTGCATGAGCTTTAGTTAATCCTCTTTTCTTTAATATTCTCTTGGAACTCTCGTTGAGCTAGAAAATAATTGGGTGTTTGTGGCTTGCTCAAAAGGTGATCAAAGTATACATAATTTGTTTCAAGATTAAAACTGCGGATAGTAAAGGCTTAGTCAATAAAAAAGAATTTTGTAGAGAGTAATCACTAATTTATAGCTTTAAGTTAACTTGGAGAGTAATGCTATATACGAGCAACTAGGTAATCAATAAAATCAATAAATAGGCAATTTAATTACTTAAAAAAACAATGATTAATTAATCTCATTACAAGTATAATTTATCTCCAACTCTTGGTCTCACTTTGGGTGGCCCATGTAACTAATTAATCATTCGTGAAACACTTATTTCGCAAAATGGTCTGGCGGTTGTTGAACACAAATTAGAACGAACGGTTGACTGTCCATCTTTACTGTAATAAAATAGACAGGTGGCTGGCCCATTGTGTAAATCATATTCAAGAAAACTCGGATCTGGTTGGGCTCCACTTCTCCATGAAAATTGCTTCAGATCTAAAACGTCCTTTCCGGATGTCCAGAATGCTTTAAATGAAAAATAATGAAATTCTTTATTAGTCAATTCTATAAAAATATTGGATTTGACTTACCACCAGAAAAATCTCCAGAGCTATAAGAATTATTCAGCATTTGAGCCTGAGCTTCTGAAGTAATTGAAACCAATTCCATTTTTGCTGCTTTGCAGTAAGCATCCGCAGTTGCCCAGTTCTATTAAAAATTGTATTTTATTACCTTAACAAATCTAATTAATCAAACATAATTACGTAATGTTTTTCACCATCATTTTAGTGTTATCAGCAAAAAATCCTTTTCTGTCGGCTGTCCCAACCAGAAACATTGTTTGCTGTGGGTATCTATTTCTATACTGCTTGCTTTGACGAAACCATTCTCTAACTTGAAACAAAAAAGTAATCAATAAATTAAAAGGTTAAATTATAATTAATCAAGCGTTTTGTTTTTTTACCTTTTGCTTCGTCATTGTCCTCATTTGCATTCACAATTGTAATAAGCAAACAAACTGAAATAATAAAAAAGTTTAAAACCTTCATTTTTTCGAATCTAGACAAACCAGAATCAAATGCTTTAATCGTTGGGTATCGTTGGAAATACTGACAGGCAATATGACCAAGAAAGATGTCAAATCATGATTTATTATTATGCACATGCAGCAGGAGGCTTATATGCTGACATGTTTTTGCCATGTGGACACCCCGCAGTGAAATTAACGGGGGACTAAAATTAAAGTTGTCATACAGGCGATAAAAATGTCGCAGTATTCCTAGGCTGACTATATTTTGCTGAAAATAAACCAATTAATTTAGTCATGCATGAAAAGTATTCTTATTAATCTATAACCCGTTCTGATGATGACAAAGATAATGACATTTACATATTCATCTTCTATTCTAATGAAACGGCAGCATTTAAGTCTAAACCGGAAATTGTTTTGGTGTCTCTTTTATAACGTTATTTATCAATTTTCAATCAGAAAAGTAATTATCATGCTACTTCTTGGTATATTTTTTTAATTTGTATGATTCACCTTTCAATGAACGTTTTTCAACTTGAGTTTTATTAGTTGACTCAAATTAGACAAGTTAACCTCAACTTACAAGAACAATAGTTTGATTAAACAATACGTTAAAAATGGACGGATTCTTCTCAAGTCCTAACATTTTGATAATATTTTTCTGCTTTATTTTTCCTGAAGTATCAAACCAAAATTTTCGACAAATATTACACGAATTTAAAGATTATACATTTATTTACCAACATCACTCTTACATTTCTGAGAAAGACAATGTTCCTAAAAAGTTACTTTTCAAAAATAGGGATCATCTTTTGCAAAATACTTTAATTAAATTTAAAACAGTATACGTTTCATCAATCATAGTTTTCAACTCGACAAAATTGAAAAGAAATTCGCTTAATCAAATCGGAAATAGGAAATTCTCGGTTGGTATTGTTCAACTAGTTTCCGGGTTAAATGCAAACGATTTGCACAATTTAGTTGAAGAGATTGAGAATGAATTCCTTCCAAATTTCCTTTGGCTTTTGCTGTTAGGAAGAAGTAGAATACTTTCCCAGACTCGACAAGCCTTAAAATATTTTTATGCCCCTGGAGTGGTAATAATGGCCATTGAAAATTATCAAAACGGTTCAGCTAATTTGTCCCCGATTGTGTGAAAAAGATAAGACCCATGAGGATTCCGGAGGATGGACAATCCCAAAAATTTTGGACAGGTGGGGCAAAATGCACAGCGATATGAAAGGAGGAATTGTGACGTCCGACAGAGGAAAGGTAGATCTTTTCAACGAAGCCCCCTCCAAGACCTGTCAAATGTTTATTAACCGGAAGATGGTGATTGAAACTAGAGAATGTACTTTATATTTTGTTGCGAGGAAATACAATTTCTCAGTCGATAACCCAAAGCTTACGATTAGTCATCTAGATAATCAAATTTCATCATTGGGATACAACGTACTAATAAATCTAGACAAAGAATATTTAAAATCTACTGAAATTCTCCATTATGGACTTAGCGTTTTTAAAGTCAGCTTCATTACCATTTATAATTTAACAAAGTTGCAAACCAGACAAAGAATCGAAGGAATTGTAAAACCTTTTGACCTCCCGAGCTGGGTAGCCCTTGTCCTTTCCAGTCTTTGTACTGCTTTCACTTTTACATTTGCTAAGTATAAATTTCATAACTATGTAACGGGATGGAGGAAATTTGTCATGATTTGGATATCCCTGTGTTCTACATTACTTAATCAACCTCCAAGAGCAAAAGCTTTGATAAAAACCAACAGGTTAGTGCTAATGCTAGTCTGGTTTCTTTGGAATGTTCTTGCATTTCTTATTCCGCAAGGTTATCAAGCAAATTTGTTCTCCTCGTTGACTTCCAAAGTGTCTCCAGATGTTCCAAATAGTATAAAGGAGTTATCCAACAGTAAAATTATGATTGGAACCAGTTTTCAATGCGTGTATGGGGAAAGTTTAACAAATGAAACAGAGTTTGTATCGTGCCTGAAAAATGTCACGATGCCTGATATAATCACTGCTAACGAAGAAGGTGGGACAGAAACCTTATCGGTGAATCTGTTAAAATCCATTTTAAATAGATTGACTTGGATTTCTGATTCGTCGGAATCATCTTACACGGATTTAAGCTATTGGATTGTGAAAAATGGCTCTGTCCCAATCATGGAGAGAAATATAACTCGAATCATTCCCTTGTCTAATCCATTTTCTATTTTGGATCCTAATTCAGAAATTCTGGACCCACTAGCCAACGAGCTAACCACATTTGGAAATAATAAATTCTGGGTCTCCAAACAAGTCAATGTTCCACTGCTAAATTTCGTCACGTATTTTACAATATTACGTAACTATTTCCAGCCATTTTTTAACTTAGGAATAGCTCAACTTTATGAATCAGGATTGTTCCAAAGATGGGAAGTGTTGGAGTCAAAAAATAAAAAGTTGAAGCGTATGCAAGAATTAATAGAAGGATTGAATGATACAATAGATTCCGATTTGTTTGATGAAGGGTACTTAAGAAATAAATTTATAAACTGTAATTGTAAAGCAAACTTTGGAAAGGAATCTTTCGAATTTGTTTCCAAAGACGTTCAGATCCTCATTGTTCAATATCTCCTAATTGGAGTTACCCTAACCGTTGTTTGCTTCCTGTTTGAAATAAGGAATGTAATTAAAGGATCATTGCGTAATTACTTTGCTTTTGTGAAATTCGCAATAATCCGTTGGATAACGCAGTGCAAATCCACGAAAGTAGTTCCTTTTTAATTCGATAACTTAAGTTGGAAGAGGTCATCATCATCTTAACTGTTCCTGTTCTTATCCTTTTGGCCACCGAAAAGTTCTGAGTTGTAAGCAATCAGCTGACTTTTGTTTATCTTTACCTTCAATCATTCATAGAGGCTTTCTAAAAATGCTTTTGCGGAAGTTTTTAAACAAATGTTTTTAATATTAATTTTTAATCAATTTTCAGTTAAGGAAGGTTAATTTTCTCAGGTAGTTCAGAGATTATCGTGTTGCCCTGGAGATGAATAGAATGTCGGATTATCGCAATAGGCATGGTTACTCCGTGGAGTATCTGCTCTGTGACAATTGTCATAACCTACCGGAAGCTGGAGTGTATCAGTGTGCCAAGGGACACTTGTTCTGCAACGACTGCTACTTCAAGTTGGAGAAGTGTCTTCAGTGCAGTCATCCATTGGAAATGAATCAGCCCATTCGGAACACTTATTTTGAGAATGTAATTCTTGGACTGGGTCGGTTCGAGTGCACTTTCAATGTTAAAGGGTGCCCACGCAAGGTTCCAAGGGAATTGGTTGAACAACATGAAAGTAAATGTTGCTACAATGTTCAAAAGTAAGTTAACTGATAATTAATTTAAGTTTTTAATCTTTGATATTTGACAATACTTGAATCTTTGATTAGATTTGGTCACTTCGTGAATCTCTGCGAGCTGCTTGGTGATCCCGAATGTCAATTTAAGGTCAACAACGGAAATGCTTCAAAGGCAGTGGATCATCTTGTTTCCTTTCATCACTGTATCCTGTCAACGGACAGAGAATTTCTTGATGGAGTTTCAAGGATTTGATGCTAGTCTGAGAAGATCATACACCCAAGGAACAAATAAGCAGTTTTGGTCACCAATTATTCTGGATTTAGTAGAAAAGCAGGGTTATCTTCTGAACGTGGCTCTATTCAACAAAACGGATAACAGTATGGCATTGCTTTCCATATTTTTACCCAACTCCAACTTTAAAGGCGACATCTCTTTGTGGAAACCTGATTTTGGTGTAGAATATCGACTTATCAAAGAAGACGACAGTGAAGAAGAGGAAGATGACATCTTCAAGTTTAACTTGACTCAAGATCCGATAACACTCCCCGATGCCGCAGTCGTTTTGTCAAATAGTGTGTCCGGATTATTTCAAAAGACTTGGTTGAAGTCAAATGTGGTTCAAAATCGCCGTTTGTTGATCAATTGTCAAGTGATAGAAAAAACAAAAACCGAAAATGCTTTTGGAGCCATGTTGGAGTTTGAAGAGGCTTTGGAATGCTCAGTGAAAAAGGGTATTTTTCCAACGACTTTGAGCACTGATGGAAATCAAGATAATAATAACGCTGGTGAAAAATCGGGGAAAAAATCGTCTGACAAATGGGAAGTGAGAAAAATTTTTGAATTGAGTAATGTGAATGTCTACCCAAAGAATTGTCAAGTCGTTGTCAAGAACTTTCCACATTTCGTTACGAAGCAAATCCTTTACGTAAGCCTTTAATAATTTCCATTGCATTATCAAACCATTGTCTCTTACATTGTTTTAAGTTTAACAATAATGTATTTCCAACAGGATACTTTTTTCGAATTTGGAGATATTGTTGGAATTAAGTTTTGGAATCACATTGATAATAGACATGCCATCATAGTCTTTAAAGAAGCGAGTGGAGCACGGTTAGTTACGGAATGTGCGGTAAGTCTTCATAACCTTATTATAATCAACCTTTTATTTCTCAAAGTAATGAGCTGATGTTACTAAATTCTTTTCGGAATGATTAATTCGGTTTTTATTGCTTTGTTTAATTGTTTAGTACAAGATATTTGTGAGAAAGCAGGATTCCGGAGAGAAGCGTCGTTTAGTTATTGAAAGCAATATACTGACTGAAGGCAACGGGCTAATTGGTTGGATAACAAGCAATGAAGTTAATACGAATTAATCACAATTGCATTATGGAAGACGTTGCCTTTCTCTGTAAATATTAACTGGAATGAATTTTTCAAACATGGACTTTCTTCAATTTTTATCGAGTTTGTTGAATTTTAAATCGAGTTTAGTTGAGGTTTTAATTGCTCTCAAATCTAGCTAAGTTTATATTGATTAATTTAGACACATTTTTACAATTATTATGCTCCAATTTCAAAAATTAAATGTAATTATTTAAATGTTAATAAAAATAAATACCAGTTTTATTTAAAATTAAAAGTTTTTAACTACGAGTAATAATGCAATAATGCTTAATTAGGACCTATATCATTGAAAAGTGTTTTTTCTATTTTAGCTGAACGCTTGAAAATCATAAGCTTCTTTCCATAATCCATTACTGCTGACGTTAAGGTGCACACGAGACAATTAAAACGAGTTTATTGGATTGCTCGTTCACTTCGACAAGCAAAGTCATTCATTATCCACCTATGGAATCATTTTGATCAAAGGATATTTTTAGTTATTATTTTAATCAGACTATTACACAACCCTAATACTATACATGAAAATCATACTGTCCTACTTGATAATTAACCAGAACTTGAGACCTGTCAATCAATTTCAACAAGCCCCCGCTAACGTTAATGTTGACGTTAATGCTCACATTTGCTAACGTTAAAAATTCAAACAAACAAAAAATAATATGGAAAATGCCAATCCGACACTGGACATGGCTTAAGCTTAACTCGATTTTTCAATTGTTTTCCATTTTTCGATTTCACGTGTCATCTTACAGCAAATTGCTCACGTTAACTTTTCAAATATTAATTGCTCTCATTATTTTGTCACCTTTTTGACAGTTTATTTACTTTTCTGTATCTATTTGGAAAAAGAAGTGTTTCACCCTGGTATATATAAAGTCGAAGCTTTCCTGATTAAATCATTCAGTTTCACTTTATAATTTCTAAAAGTTGTATTCCGATCTCTCAATAATCTGCCAAAATGAAGTTAGCAGCGTTTGTTCTCAGTTCCATCCCTCTTTTAATTAATTTTTATTCCCGTAAGTACATGGAAGAGGATAAGGCCCGTACCCTTACAGAACTCGAAGGAGATCTGAGCTTGCCCCGAATCAAAACTTACGACTTTATTATCGGTAAAAAACTAACTTTTATGTAACATTTTGGTAAAAATTCTTACATAATACTTAACTACATTATGTTGCAGTTGGAGCAGGAACTTCAGGATGTATTTTAGCCGGTCGTCTCAGCGAGTCCTTCAATGTTCTCCTTCTTGAAACTGGCGGTGAGCCAGTACCAGCCTCACAAGTTCCTTATTTTGTCCCTCAAGTTGGTTTCGATTTGGAAACAAACTACCAGTTCCCTTCTAGTTCCACAGAAAAATGCTTCGTTAAGAACTGGTGGGGTAATTACAGACCACCTTGGAAAAATGTTGGGTGGTTCTGGCTCTCATCATGACATGGTCCACAACCGTGGAAGCCCTCATGATTACGATAATTACGCAAGAATCCTAAACGACGACAGTTGGACATATGATAACGTCCTTGAATACTTTAAAAAGTCTGAGAACTTCATTGGAGAACGATTCTCGAGGGATTATGAAGGAAATTACGGAGATAGTGGTCCAGTCATTGTTGATACTGATTTGTCACCAACTCTCCCAACCTGGTTTGAAGCTGGAGAAGAGCTCGGATATCCAATCAATGATCCAAATGGTTATCAAACTGAAAGTAAGTCAATCAAATTGTTTATCATAATTAAATTATGTTACGTAACTTTTTTCAAACAAATTCTTCCTGGTTTTTGTACAGGCTTTGCACCTGGAAACAAAGCAGCTTTTAAAGGCCAGCGTTCCAGTTCATACAACGGATTTCTAAAACTTATCAAGGACACGAGGGAAAACCTCACCGTCCTTCCTTATTGTTTCGTCACTGAAGTGCTTATCGATGACAATCTCAAGGCTTACGGTGTGGCTTATGAAAGACACGGAATTCCCCAAATTGCTTACGCTGCCAAGGAAGTAATCATCAGTGGTGGGCCATACTGTTCACCTCTCCTCCTCATGAGATCCGGAGTAGGACCAAGAGACCAACTTGAAGCTGCAGAAATCCCTGTTAAGCTTGACCTCCCACATGTTGGTCAACATATCAACGATCACTTGATTTTGGACCTTTCTCCAATCACTTACAATGAATCTGTTACTCCTCTCATTCCAAAGTTTCCAGAAGGACGAGATTTTGAAAGGATGCTTCAAGACTACCAAGAAAATGGAGAGGGATTTGTTGGAGAAGTTTCCTTTCCTTTGGCTTTCATTTCCTCGACTAGAGCAAAGGCTGAGGGACAAGGACACTGGCCTGATATTCAAATCAGTTACAATCCATTAGGAGCTGGTTTAGTTCAAACTACAGTTCCAAACGGAGCTGTTCAAACTGCTGAAGATGACCTTCCCGTTTCCGGTTTTTACGTTTGGAACAATAGACCAAAGCTCAACGGATCACTGACTCTTAACACGACAGCTTACAAAGCAGGCCGTCGGGATGACATGTCTTTGGCAGTGATTGACTTTAAAATTTTTGAGGGGGCAAGTGAGACGGACATGGACGTAATGGTTGAAGCGATTCAATGGGCTTTAGAAATTGTTAATACAACTGCTTTCCAAAAAACTTGGAACTAGGTATTCAGGGGTTCCATTGGAAGCTTGCAAAGACCAGGAGTTTATGTCGGATGAGTACTGGAGATGCTTTGTAAAGCAAGTTGTGGCCACTGCTTATCACCCTGTTGGAGCCTGCAGTCTTGGTAAAGTTGTGGATTCCAAATTTAGGTAAATTTTAAACTGACAAATATTAATCAATGCCTCGATATGAGTTATTGATGTTAACTAATGCAATTATGGAACTTTATTTACAGAGTGAATGGAATCGCAAACTTGAGAGTTGCCGACTCATCTGTGTTCCCTCTTGTGCCAAACTCTAATCTTAATGCACCTACCTTAATGATTGCAGAAAAGGCTGCTGATGATATTGCCAAAGCTTGGAATTAATTTTTATTTTATTTAAACTTTATTATTATTTGTCAATTTACGAACATTTTTGTAGATAATAAAACAACAATCCGCTTTTAATTTACAAGAATATTGCCTGCTACAACATTTTTGCACATACATATTTGAATATTTAAGTTTCAATGGTGACATAATAGCTAAATTACCTATATAAAACATAACTACCATCTTGAGATGCGACAAACATTAAGTTTCTACTAAACTTAGTTAGCAATCTAGCATCAAAGTTTTAAATGTCTTGGCGCGTGCCACATTCTCATGTAATTAATTAAAATATTTACCTCATTACTTCTAGCATTTACTTAAATCGTATATATATGTGCAAACTTATTTAATTAGCAAACTTATCATTATTAATTATTTCCGTTCATGACACACTCGGCTTACGTGTTTAAGTGCAAAAACTAGTTAAAATCTAACTTAAGTTATGTAGATCAAGAACCCCTTTCTAAAAACAAGTTTCTTAACGTTTCTAATGACAGTTAAGTGACGTGGAGCGTGTGGCCATTTATATAAATAATTAAACATTAATTAAAAGACAATCCACAAACCGTTCAATTGTGAACTGCTGGAATATAACGGGTGTTGATTTTTCTATGAAGTTTACATCACCAAAATAAATCTTAATGTTTCTCATCGTTTTTGTCAATTTCTTAAACTCCTTCCACTCCCTTCTAAACCCCAGCGTTTTCCCCTGAGCAGCTTTCATTCCCCCTTGGAACTTATCAGATGCGCCGTAAACATTCCCACAAAATCCAAAAATTACATTTGTCGCAATTGCATTGTTAAGCAATCCAAAGAAATAAAATACCTCCTCAAAGACATTGTTTTGGGCAGAATTTCCTTTCATTTTTGCCATTAGACTAATGGCACAGAAGATTTGCGTGTTCATGAGACTGACCGATGTGACAAGGAGCACCGGTGACACGATCTTGTTGAACAGATTTGCCAAAAGTTGGGTTTGCCGGTGACGTAATAATAACATTTGTATTTTTATTCCTTTATTCAAGTCCTTTTTCATTTGCATAAGACCTTGATGGAGTCCTGTACTACCAGCCAAGATTGTGAGTACCATCATTGAATACACTTTAGACATTGTATCCCAGGCTATTCCATTTCCCAAAAGAATTATTCCTCTGTACAGAATCCATACTATCATTTGAACAGTTTTGGAATTGCTGCACGCATATTCTTTCTCGAATTCTTCCATCACGAAGGACAGCGGCCTATATTTGAAGACATTGATTGGAAACGTTGGAATTCCGGCACTCACCCCAGCAACAAGCCAAGTAAGTAAAGTGACAGAGCTTATCCGTACAATTCGACAAGTTATCAGAGCATATTGTGGCATTCTTCCAGTCCGATTTTGTTCATAATCTGGACTACTTTTTTGCATATCGTATTGAACTAGTTGATTTACGAATCTTTCCATAAGGGACCCCTTTCTGTAGAAGGTGAGTGCCGAAGTGAACGTTAGAAGGGAGCCTGCAGCCATTAGAACGACGTTGGCATTGGCTTGCCCTCCATTCCATTTGTCATCCAGTAGTTGAAAGAAGAAAACGGAGAAAACGAAGCCCGTTATGAAGACGGATAACCGAAATGAACGTGGGTTTATTTCTATCCTCTGTGAAACCTCATTCCAATGGCAACCGTTTCTCAATACGGATTTTATTCCGGTGGATGCACTTTTATTGAATTCGGAGAAAATCGCATCCTTTTCTTGTAATTTCATTTTAAACAAGTCCATTTATAATTTTTACGAATTAACTTGTGAACTGTTTCTTGAGCGGAATCAAAAGCTAATAAAAGGTCCAATATTTGAATGAATAACTTGTTTTTCAGTCTGACTGTCAGGTAATAAAATTTAATTAAAATTTAGGTCTGGTTTTCCCCCGGCACGTTTTCAATTAATTAATGCATAGTTTGAAATGCTTTCATTTCAGCAGTATTTACACAACAGGAAATTAAGTCCCATAAAAGGACACCGTTAGCTAACGTGTTTGCGGATTTCGGAGCAAGGCATAATCTATGACGTTGTTTTAAATTTCAAGTGGGATATTGTTTAAAGACAAACTTGGATTCACTCATATAAATTCATTAGGGTAAAGAAGGGGTGGACCTTGCCATAAATGTCAATAAACAAAATTATTCCTTTCGTTGACTGTTAATTATTATTCAGTGAATGAAGCATAGATGAAGTATGGTAAGTTTTTTTAAAATAAGAAATGCAGGTGGGTAGAATGGCGTAGATAATAATGGACTATAGAAATTCAAAAGGTGACGAAAAACTAATTGGCTCATTTGCAAGCAGAAAAATAGGCATAATATTATTATTTTATTAAACAACAAACCATCAGCATATTCGATATGACATTATTACATATAATTTTACAACGAAACATCACTTGACATTAATTTAAATATTTTAAATAGCATATAATTATTTTTTATTTATTCACCTATAAATTGTACTTTTATTTCTAACAAACAAATTAACAAATTGTTATTACTTACAGTTAAAATGCTTAAAATATTATATTTAATTTCTAATTAAATGTAACAAGCAAATTAAACGTTAACTGAATGCAGTTATTCACGCTCACAAGAACAATTGAGTTTTCAAACGCGTACAGAGATCCGGAAGTGCATTGAATTGGTTTCAAAGAACGTTTCACTTTCTTTAAATACTTTCTCCAATTCATCCCATTCTTTATTCCTATGTTCAAATTTCCCATCTTGAGCTCGTCTTCCCACTTCTCAAGAATCTTTTTGCTAGCCAGGTTCACATGTCCTGCCTCAGATAACTGCGTTAGCGCTTCGAATCCACATCTCAACGCACAAAGCGGAAACACAAGGTTAGCCTTAGGATTCACATGCCAAAGTCTTATCGTTCCGTACATTAGCACAGCCACGATTGCCATCAAAACGGAGGGAAATGACATGAGAAAGTATCGACAACTAGAATTCAAATCCAACGTAAGGATCTCCGCTTGGCGAAACTTTTGTATCAAGACGAAATCAATTGGTCCGTGAATTCGTCGTAAATTAATTACAATTTGCCCCAAAGCCAGAAACATTATTCTCCAATAAAAGGACATGATGTAGAGGGCAATACTAATTGCGTAGAATTCAAACGCTGCAAAATACAGCTTTTCAAGAATGAGTGTCTCCAAATTATCATCAATTGCTTCACATTTGAAGTAAGACGAGCTGGTGTAGAGCGGAGTGCAAGGAGATTCAAAAGGGAGGACTGCGTGGACGCCGGGATTGGTTGCCAGAAAGAAAATTGAGATGTAGATGTGCCAGGACATTCGTTTTCTCGCAGATTCTTCCATTTTCTTGTCCGCTGATTTTGCATGGCCCCAATTCTGAATTGAGTGGAGCAGGCGGTTTATAAAGATGCGAATATCTTCAGAATCTGTTTGAAGCTGATAGAAACCCACACCTGTTATGAAATATGCTAGGGCCCAAGCCGACGACAATATTTTTTGCATATACGGAAACTCTTTGGAGCTGCTTATTGCCAGAATGAATTTCGGAATCCCGCGAATTAAGTAAGAGTAAATGAAGAATTGATGGATGAAGAATATTTTCCATCCTGATGAGGATGAAGGCTTTAAACTTGGAAGTTCCGAATCCCAAGTGTATGGAATTAATTTTAGATAACAGCCGAGGCGAAGTGAGGTAAAGAAACCTTGTTTTGCTTGTTTAGTCAACATTTTTGTGTAATAAGATGGAAAACTCCTAAAGATCGGAGATATCTAAATGCTTTTCTCGTTGTCTGTAGAAGACTGAAGTAACGTCAACGACCGGTATTTAATAGATTCTTTTATAATCGCTGACAAGAAGTTTTTTTTTTAAATCACCTACAGCTATCTTATATTACCAACATGTTATTGATTCACTGATTTAATATCAGCCAATCGGTCAGTGACATGTTTTCTGCTTAATTTTCTCTAGATTTTCTAATATTCTACAAGCAGGAGTCTTTCTGAGCGTGTGTATATGAAGTATAATTAAATGAGAGAGGAAAATCATTATTTTAATCAGGTTTGGCAAATTCGAAATGTCATGCAATTTATGATTTATTTATGTGATAAATGTCAAATTTTGCCACTTATTTTTGGACATTTATAGTAATTTAAAACCAGGGAGATAGGCTAAGAAGTCTAGTTCTTTCCTTGATTTAAAACATCCATTTTTCATAATTGTCATGTAATTTATGACATTAATTTAATTGACTTATGTCAATTTTTGGCACGTGTTGGAGATTTATTGTAAAATTTTAGAGAATTGTTTTTTAAAAATCAATTTTCATCAAATTTATAAACTACGAGCCAAAATTGTTTAAGAGAAAGCCATTTCGTTAATTTTTACTGATTGATCTTGCTCGAGTCTAGGCCCGTTCGGCCCAGTGGACTGTTCGTCCCATAGGTCCTTTCGTCCCTGGACTTTCCGTCCCATAGGTCAGTTCGTCCCTTAGGCGTTTTCGTCTCAGGCTTATTCGTCCCTGGACTTTTCACCCCATGTACTTTTTCGTCCCACGGTC
>JAANSO010002217.1:0-14121 GCA_036507315.1 Lepidocyrtus fimetarius
TGATTTGATTGCAATCAGTAAACGCAACAGCAGCAAAAGTGGAAGTGGAACTTGTATTATTAAACAGGTTGATTCTTCCTTTCATTATAAAACCGAATGGGTCCATTGTCCATTTCATTCGCCATTTAACTCTAGCGCGATCGTTATTTTACTCCGTATATGTTCTGTAGTTTAGCTTTTACTCTGTAGCTCTTCATTATTCTCGTCAGTTCACACTTTACTAACAACCAGATAAGTGAAACAAGAAGGAAATCAGAGAAATCCCTAATTGCTTGCATATTCTTTCGTCACGGGAGACCATGTTTTGTTAGTTTTTTTAGCAAGGTATTATGCTTACACTCTTGTGTACAATGTCTAGTATCACTAACGCCCATTTCATTCTTGTTGCTAACAATTTTTTTCGAAACTTTTGATAGATTTTTATTACTTTTTGACCAACAACCACCACCCCAGCCACCAATGCCATATACTTCAAACATTTACCAACCAGATCAACATCATCATCAAAGAAGAATTGACTACAACAGTGACACATACCATATAGGTAGAATAACAACAGTTTTAATGCGTTTCTTTTCATTCATACAAAAAAACTTATTTATTGCAGTTTTCAGCTCCCCAAAATTGAGCGAATTGTAGTGCACAATCTATGTCAAACATCACCGATCCACTTAAGGTAAAGATGCAATGGGGTTCACAGAATGTGAAACAAGAATGAACAAAAAAGCAAGACAGTAGTAACATTTCAACTGATGATAATAATGAGGATGATTATGTGATGTCCATTCGAAATTCGTTTGGTTACACTTTACTCGTTTACTAAAATTGCATTATTTCTTCATTCAGTTATACGCATAAATCGAGAATGGGTTGTAAAAACTGATCTTGTTTTTATTAAAGGAAGGAGTGAGATGATTTTTGAATTTATCATAAGTCAATCGTTTGGCATTTAGAAAAATACCACTCAGGTAGACCAGACCGAGAAGACACGCCTGATCCACTTCTCTTGAGTAACTTTAGCTCAATATATTGACAAAGGCTGAATGGATCATGGTGGGGATGAGATCATCTCATAAAAAGTGCAGCAGCAAAACTAACAATCAAGTAGTTTACTATAACGTAATTTGAATGACTTTTTTGCTTCCACTATTCTCGCAGCAAGTTAAAAGCGAATATGCTAGTTAACCTGAAACATTGAAAAATAGATGTGCATTATTGTTATTATTACATTATTTACTAAATAGACTCAACTGTTGAAATAGATAAGTGTAAGCGAGTGCCCGTCTGACTTCTAGACTTGGCTACTTTTACTTAAAAATGCTCACACAAGTGCTTTACTTTTTATGAATTAACAAATTTATTTAACATTCACGTATTCTTTTAGCTTGGAGGTATTGTTACTCAAGTTTTTCGATCAGGCTTGTTTAAAAAATGCAGAAATGACAAGAACGGTAACGAAACCAAATAAACGACCACGCTACCTAAACAAAATTATATTTAAAAAACGAATATGAAATGGATGAATATGTTTTAAAAAATGGTAGGATGAATAGATTTGATTGTTCAGTGATAGTGCTGCTGCTGGTAAAGGAATAATAATTGGATACATTAGGCAACACCCCGTGAGCTCCATTAGTAATGCAAACATTGCATTGAGTAATTAAATCCGCCAGTTTTTCCTTCGCTCTTGGCTCACTCGTTGACCCACGCACACTCTCATTCAAACAATTTTTGGTGTGGTTTTATTATTATTGGTCGATGTTACATGGGGAAGGCATAAAGTGAAAGATAATTTTAAGCAAAATCATTTACATAGAGTTAAAAAATTATTGCTTTTTTTAGCCATTATCATTACAAACCTATTATAACAACAATATGGTCGAACCATATTTACACGTAAAACTTCTGAAGAGCGCCGGGTCTCCAAAAAACGCCGGCCTCCAATAAACGCCGGGTAAAGAGAGGCAAACTTTGAATTAACGCCGAGTCTCTAATAAACGCCGGGTCAAAAGTGCATTTAAAGATTATTGGTTTTTTACATATGTATTTCGTTGTAAACCTTATTTAATTGAAAGTAAACGCATGTAAAATGGAATATTTGAACATATTTTAACAATTAAATAATAAAACCCCCAAAATACTGCCATATTTCAATATATTTATACAAAATATGCCCTAAAATATTAATTTTCCATTAAAAATTTCTGAATGTATTGCAATTCCGCCGGGTCTCCAATAAACGCCCGTCTCTAATAAACGCCTGGGGTGAGGGGTACGAGTTTCGGTAAACGCCCCCGGCGTTCTTCAGAAGTTTTACGGTACGTAATTGTAATTGACCAAATCGTATCCATAATCTCTTCATAAACGCACTTCAAACACTCACACTAGAGTTCTTGTTAGCTACTCCGGCAGCGTCGTGTTTGATGATTTCTCGTGGGTGTAAGTAAAATTGCTGATAATTCCTTATCCTTAAGTAACTGCAGATAAGTTAAAAAGAACAGTAGA
Organism: Lepidocyrtus fimetarius; assembly: GCA_036507315.1. Lineage (NCBI taxonomy): Eukaryota > Metazoa > Arthropoda > Collembola > Entomobryomorpha > Entomobryidae > Lepidocyrtus > Lepidocyrtus fimetarius. Next base: position 2,506 of record JAANSO010002217.1, read on the forward strand.
ATATTACAGAGGTAGACTGGTGATGTGATGTTGCGTTGATGTATGATGGACCTAGAATTTAGCAGGTTTGCTGAAGAATGATTTTTTGAGAATAAAGTTTACACATTAATGACCTGTAATCAAGATATTAAAAAGTGGTCGAACAACAGCCTGCGCAGGTGTACTTACTTAAAAATTACTAAAATGGGCAATTTTTAAAATATGTCCATTTGATTCCATTTAACGAAAAAAATGTTTGTCAAGTTCGGCATCAAATCATCAACATTACGAAAATTCTTATTTGCGAAAAGCACATACAATAGCAAAATTTATATTATTGCATTTGCCACACAGCTACCAAGAAAAGTATTTAGAGTTCCATAAAAGCAATTCTGCAATTTCTGCTCTTAATTTTATAAAAAATGGTCACTTGAAAGGAGGCGAGGCTTTGATGGATAGGTACAGATTCAGCATCACTGGATCAAATTGGACATTCCATTGAACAGTAGGCATTAATTCATTTTTTGCTTACATATGATAAGTAAAATAATATACTTTGCTCAATACATGATTTCTCATTGACTAGCTCACGAATTGGTGAATTATTACTTAACGCAATGACAAAAATGAAAAAGTATGGCACTCCTATTTACCTACTTAAATCCTTTCAAAGAACTGTTAGTTTTTATGTAAGATTTGCGATTAATTCCGTATCTATTTTTATTGATATTGATTGACATATAAAATGCCAAATGGAAGGTTACCAATAAAAAATCCGGAATTCATTTAAACTAACTTTATCTCCTCCTCAGTTATACTCGCAATTAAGGTAATGCAGTACTAATGTATAGCACTAGCACTTATGAATAAAGTACAGTAACGATAAAAAAATATGATAACAACAGGTTAAAATCTGTTCAAGGCATGTGGAGGAGTCGTAGAAGCAAATATGTTTTTATGAATTACTTTGTCAAACCAATTTGCTATGACGCTTAGAGTTTGTTCTTATTACTTATTACTTCAATAGTAGAAAATGAATTGCAAACTTCACTGCAACCAAAATACTGCCAAGTAAATAAAATGTGCAAAATCCTAATTTTGTTTGTGTTTTAGAGAAAAACATTCATTTTGACAAGTTGGACATAATCTTAATTCCCTAGAAATCTAATACTACCGCTATTTTGTAAGCCACAAATGCATGGACCTTCGCTTTAGTCAGGTTTTATGTGTTTTGATGGGATATGCGTGGCTTGTCTACTTTTCGCTTGTCTTCCTGTGCCATATAAATACTTAATGGTTATCATGTTCTTGCTGACCTAAACAAATATTGTTAACGCATTAAATCTTTTGGTTGTTTGTGGTAAAAGGTGGATTGGCACAAACCGGTATTGCCACCTTCACTACCACCATCAGCATCGTACAATAAGTTGCTGCAATCTTCTCTATTGCATATTATATTATCCACCACCACAGGGCTGTAACAAGACCCACAAAAATAATTTGACTTGTCGAAGAAATAAAAGCAATAACAATTTCCCGATGTTGATGAGATGATCTTAAGCCTGATTCTACTTTCTTTGTGATTTTCTTGATAATTCAAAACGCATAGTAAAATTCAGGCAAGAATTGATTTGATTCTTCAGTCCACGTAAGTATTTGAGCAAACATTTGAAATTAAGCAATTTTTAATTTCTGAGTTGTTGCGTTCGTTTATGACATCTGGCATGATGCATTCGGTTTGTAAACCACAGAGAAAAGAAAGAAGTAAAAAAGTAAAGCAACAATTTCCAATGCTGTGTCTTAATTTTTTTTATTTATTTATTTATTGTCAGAAAAACCAAATCACACATAGCGCAAAAGTATTACTTTAGTTATACAATTGAAGATAATGTGTAAGAGAATGTGTCTTACTTAATCACAATCATAAATACCAACCCCGAGCCAAACCACCACAATTTTGTATGATTAAATACTTTGTATTTTACATCTGTTTACAAAATGTTTTTTATTACACGAGCAAATTAAACTGCTCTCGTATTAAAAATGTATGAATGTGTGCGTTTTTAATAAGCAGGTAAGCCATTTCGAAAAAGTGGGCCTTTTAATGTAAAAGAGTACATCTGGGTTTGCTTTTGATTTCTTATTAAGGATACCTAATGATTGCTGTGTAATTTACGTTTTGCGTACCAATCTCTACCCTGTAATAAAGAAAATAAATTTCTGTAACTTTTTGTTGAAGTTGTGCAGTTCCGACACGAAATTATCGTTTAAAACAGGGTAATTAATGAGATGAGGTTGTAAATAATCACCAACTTTTTTCAGAAATTATTACACTATCGTATGAAATGAATGGAATAACAACTACCAGCATAAAAAATTTAAAGCAGAGTAACAATCCAACTTGTAACTATTAAAAACCGCCATCATTATCATCCATCATTGAAGCCTACAAGTTTTTTGCAAAACCCTTTGAAAGCGAGTGATTTTGGTTTGAAAGCTCAAAGAAAGATATAATAATCTTCATCACTGCTTGTTTGATCATATTTTTTGTTTTTGTTCAACATCCATTCAATGATGTCTTTATGTCGGATATCGACATCGACACACATTCAAAAAGTGTTATTGTTTACTCGCAAAATAACCGCTTGTGTACATCTCCATAAATATAATTAATATGTAATAGTTTTCCTTTTCAAATCTTTCAAAAGTGGTATAAACAATGTTCAACAAGTACAGAGTCGACTTTTAATAAGGGTTACTACATCAAATTCCCCTTTTGAACATAACTAGCTACAATTAATTTGTCCATTTTTCTTATTTATGAGGACGAAGAAGGAGTGCAGTCAATAGTTAATTTGAATCATGTTATTAAACGACAAAAACGTTTACAAAAAAAACTCCTCAATACCTACAAGTATTCCTTTATTAGTCGCAAAAAGCAGGAGCAGCAATTATTGCAAAAATTGCTGCAATAGTACCGTTGAGTTTGAAAGACAGATTTGAAATTAAGGGAGCCACTCAATCTCTTTAATCTAATATGACTCCTTTTCATACACGTATAAAGTGTGAATATTCATGTCAAAGTTTTGAAATAGAATTTTGGCATGTAAAAAGACGAGAACAGGAGAATAAAGCGACGGGAACAAGAATATACTAGGAGTGAGAAATAATGTCAAAATGTAGGTTTGGCTCTTATTCTTCCACTTCTTTCAAGTGGGAGCGGCAACCAGCAACTAGTCAATGAGTGAATAAAATATCCCTCAATAGCATTTAAATACTCAAAAAATATATATAATTGATGTGCAAATAGAGATAATCATATTATGCATGTTGATATAGTTAGTAAATTTTATTTTCTTCAATTATTATACCATCAACAACCTTAAATTTGAATTTAATAGGAACTGGCTACATATGAGTTGGTTGTTGCGGCAAGAGTTTCAGATTTTATATCGTGATATAAGAATGACTCATGTCAAGTCAGATGCGATGACATGAACATCACGTTGAAGAAAAGGTACCAGCCACGCAGGTAAAGTCAAATAGAACTTAATCACATTCCCCGCTTCAAATAAAATTCTTTGTTTTCTTTTATATTCCACAAAATTTTGCAATAACCACGCTACTTCTAGCACTAAAACAATATTTCTTTTTAAATATGAAATATATATGTTTTTACTATCAATTGCTTTTGAGAAGACTATTACTACAACTACACGTAATACTTTTCTTCTGTTTTTTGTCTTCTGTTGAAGATTTATGAGTGCGATGCAATAGAAGTGGTGGTGGTGGTTTACTAGTCGATTTATTGCCGTAACTCAGCAGGTCTCAACTCAACAATATGCTGTTGCATCTTGTCTTTGACAGTTTAACAATGTAGGCTCCTGTGCGTAGGTAATATGCATTCTAAGCTATCCTTAACAAAAAATTCCAAACTTCATCTCTTTTACACATGCCAATTCTTTCAAATTGTCAGGGAAAAAATAACGCAATCAGGATCAAATCAGTTAGTGGTATTTTATACGATCACAAAAACATTTCCTTTTCCCTTCACCAACGAATCATCTAATCATGAACAACAAAGCTTACATTAGTTTAACAACATTCACTATTCAGTAATAAAATATATCAAATTCTTTCCTTGATATTGATATTTAGTAATGCGATATAAAGATGAGAGTCAGGGAGTCTATTTCATTTTGGTAATATCTGAACTATTTAGCTCGTTAGCAGCGGTGGATTATTATTGGAGAATGATTGATTAATGTGATATATAGACAATGAAAGAAGGGTGTAGTACAGCAATCCCTAATGCTTTGTTTGTGTCGCTCGCTGTACACTTTTTAATCAAGTAGATAATGAAGAATGGAGGAAAATTGCAATAGTTAAAATGCTCATGTTTTTCTTTCTTTCGTGTTTTGTGCGATTTTATTTGTTTTTTAGAAGGGACGCTGCATGCAGTGGGTAAGGATAGTCATTTTTGGTTTAAATTGGTTTATTGGTGTCGTTATTTGCGTGTGTGGTTTGGTTTTATATTGCATATCGCCTCCCATCCACTTGTCACTAGTTTGCTTTTGCTTCTTCCTGGACATATTTATTACACCATGATATTATTAATAATATTATTTTGTAACAATAGCTTTTGGTGCAACGAGCAATGCAAGAAGAAAAGAAGAGTTTTTGATAGGAGAGAGTAGGAATATCGTTACTGCAATGTTGCCGCCACCGCATGAGTTCGCACGAACAATGGCTCGATCGATGTCGAAGTGGAACTTTTGATAATGCTAACTGGAGATGACAGTGAAGGATTTATATAGTTTTTGCATAAATTATTTTTTTCAGTGAAGCGTGATCCAATTTCTTCCCTATATAAAATATTAGGAATNGTGGAACTTTTGATAATGCTAACTGGAGATGACAGTGAAGGATTTATATAGTTTTTGCATAAATTATTTTTTTCAGTGAAGCGTGATCCAATTTCTTCCCTATATAAAATATTAGGAATTGTTTTAAGTGCCTCCTTGTCGAACTCGATTTCATCTTTGCGCTTTTGTTTTGCTTTTAAATGGTTAGTTAGGTGAGATTATAAAGTGATGCTCAGAAACAAAAAAAATATTTTATGAAGGATTAATCGTGATCGGGCAATGTTCTTGGATACGTGTGTGTCTGAAGGAGAGGAAGGATTAAAAGTTAAAATAGAGTACGCACAGGAGCTTTACAACTTCCAGAAGAGAGGGAATGCTTTCCTTCTTGCTCGTAAAAGGTGAAACATAATCGTCGTGACTCTGCATTAAAAGGAGAGCAAAATAAATGAAGAATAAAAAATCAAACCCATTTTTATTCTTAACCCCATCCCCCAATTTTTTAAATAATGGGAACAGGTGCACAGTTTCTTTTAAGCGGACTATATCCAGAAAAGTATGAGTAAGAAGTAATGATGGGAAGGGAAACCACGTTTTCATTTCCGTTGCCCCCTTTTACTCTTTCAGGCAGTTTAAAAGCTTTTCTGCTTTGGATATTTCAACTGAAAAAATTGTGTTCAAAGTTTCTATTTCTATGAAATGAAGTGTTTAAGTAGCTGCTTAGATTTAAACTAGCTGACACTGACTGTGACTTACAATAACCGCAGGAGCAATCAGTCCTTTTTTATAATAATGGGGAAATAAGCTTCTTAAGTACAACAATGAAGCTAAAATTGTCTAAACAAGGTGGGACCACGTCGGAACAAGGTGATTACTCGTTTTGCTATCAAACAAGAAGAGCAAAGAAAATCTAAATTAAGCTCTTATTTTCAGCAGCAGAAGTAAAATGCTAACCATTACATTGAAGAATAAAATTACACTCTAATCATATCACATTATTATCATCACGTCAAAATATTTATCCGTAAACATCCACAAGTATTATACAAGCGCCATTGCACCTTAATAAATATTATTTTCTGTATTCCACGCATTTTCCGATTATTAACTACTTCTTTTTAAACATGAACGTGTATTTTTTGTTATGTATTTACACACGTCAAATTGGCGAAACATGCTAAATACAAACTTCAGAAAATATATATTAAAAAGCCTTCATTAGCTTTCATTGGTCTTTCCTTTCCTCTGATCTAATGTTTCTTTGGATTGGTTTAATGAAGAAGGAGAAGACCAGTTTACGGTAAGCATATGTCGCAGAAAGAAAAATCAACTGCAACAGTTGTAAATAGGTACAGCTTGAGAGTAGTATTGTATTATGTAGGCATTATTACTATTCACCACCACCACTAGGATTGAATTGTATGAGTGACTGAACTCAATCCAATACTAGTTTTTGTTCTAAAATTACTAGTGTTTAAATTCTAGGCATATACCTTGCCCATCAAGCTGAGCCAATTTAGTATTTTATGGAGAAGTCTTGACTTGATTCTATCTTCTGATATAAGAAGATAAATATAAATATGAATATCTTGTAAGAATTATTCCAGGCCATGAAAATGTAATTAAGCAAGTGGCAAGTATGTTTCTCTTTATCATCGTCATGTTGATTTGCAGGAGGTGGTACAAGGGAGGCAGCTAGAACTAAACAAATGAGTGAACTCAAATGATAAGAATGAGGAGTGAGAGTGTGTGATGACAAAAAACGCTACAAGGATTACGTTACAAAATGTTTAACTTTACAAAGTTTTAACAACGACTCATTCCAATTCTTCATCAACAACTCCTTATCTTGTTTACCATCTGGGAAGAATCATTAGAATCAAATTTAGCATCAATTGTATCGCAAAAAACACGTTTGTATTCAATCTTTTTACAAAACTCTTTCCCCCTAATTTACCATTATGTCATCGACATGAACTAAATTTTTTGCTTGCCCTCACTAATTAAATAAGAAATATAATATTTTTCTTAAACTATTAAAGTCACAAAAAATCTTAAAATCCCCATTTATTTGCTTTCTCACAGTACAACTTGGAGCGTTTGAAACTTGTTTGTAGGTATAAGTTATGTACTATGCAAGCTATTATTAAGATTACACTGCTGCTGGAATGGTAAAAAATACAAAATAAAAACAGACCGGAAGTCCGTCATTTCTTTTGGGCGATGCGGCATTGCATTGCTTGCTTTTTACTGCATTACCTTTTAAGATTTTATACATACCCTCACAAGCAACGACAATCATACCTTTTATTACGAAGGAGCTAAACAAGTTATATGTTGCAGATGGCAAGTCAAGGTTGGCTTCATGCGTTTGGAAAGGAAATTAAAAAATTATTACTCATTTTTTGTAAAGTAAAACGCACCAGCGCGTGTTACGTTACAGGGAGCGTCTTTTTCTTTCTGAAAATTACTTCAACGACGTATTTTTTCTAGAGCTCCCACCTTTTATGTTTTTATATTACCGGACTAGATCATCTCTTTCAAAAGTCATTAAAGTCATGGGTGAAGGAGAAAAAACTAGGAGACAAGTAAGCGTCAGAGAGAAAAGAAGCCAAGAACAAGAATAAGCCAAATCTTCTCATTTTACGATGACGACGTGGCACGGGGGACTACAATAATACTTATAAAGTGCCTTCTTCATTTTACGACAGCTACTTACTTACGGATACAAACTTTGTGTTTTTAATAAAGCGTGTAAAATCAACTCTATCTTCAGGGCTAATGAGGTCTCTCAAGAAGAAATGGAAATATTATGTTGCCTTTTGAGCTGACTTGATTCTGATTCTGGAAAGTGATGTGACATGACAAGGATCATGCGCATTAAACTAAACATACCCAAAGATTGTGTCATATTTTAAGTAACTGCCACTTGATGGAATGATTACTGATAGGAACCACTTGTAGACAAACTTTTTGACCTATCTGTTACCTACCACGTCGAAGTAAACATATTTTACCTACCCAGAAGAATCGTATGCAAAAAATCTGCGTACTTGTTTTATACGCATGAGAAAACCTTTTTCTTTGGGGAAATTGATTTTTTTTGGAAAATGGCAGTTGGTAAAGATTTTGTTGTTAAGCTGTGTATTTTCCCAAATGTCACGTCCTCGTCTTTTCCCTCTCTTTTAAGAATGGAATGTACATTTTTATTTCAATTTCTTAGATCTTCAGGAGGATAAGGATTTAACAAATATGTTTGGATTATAAATGAGATCATGAGGGATGTGATACAATGTAATATTCAAATTCTAAAGAAATCAACCACGTCCTACTTAAAATTTACACAAAATGTCTTTAAGCTAAGGGAGGGATAAGAACCTTATCTGAATTTAGAAGAAAAAGTAGGCAACAGGTGGTTTGTTTTGCTAGGATGAGAATGAATGGCAGAGATTGGTTCGAGATTTTGATCTCCTTCTGTTTTTTTGCACAACATCTCTTAAGTATGTTGTTATTTTATGTGACTTTGTAAAAATGAGGTAAAAATATTGAAACTGAAAACTGCTTACTTACACATTATGCTACCGTCATCATCGTAATCGTTAACAAACTCGATTATCATATATTTACCTAACTTATCTTAAAAACATCACAACGGAGCATCATTATCATGAAAATATTTTCAAGCATCATTCAATGGCAATAATGGAAATGGTTTTTACATAACAACTTATATTACAACTTAAAATTGTTAATCTTTTGAGGTAAGTTTGAAATAAAATATTTTTCTACTTTTTTAAGTAAAAAATAATGTTGATGTTGATGAGCTTGCCGGCCATGAACTTTACTAAAGTTTAACGTTTTTACAAATCCCAATGAGCTTACAAGTATTCAATTTCGGTTAAGGGACAATGTCAGCAAAGTAATATATCGCATGTCGCCGTCACTGTCAGCGTAGTTGTTAGGTCACTCGTGCTTGTTGCAGTTTTCCCTTTTTTACTAAAACTGTCATGTCACTTGTAAATAAAGTACGTTTTCTAGGGTTTCTTCTGACACATGACAACCTTTGCTGCTAGGTTAATGCTACCGTTTTTGTTTGTTGCTGATGCACTTCACATGCAATTAGCCAGAAGTTATTTTTTATTTATGCAGATTATAATATGTTTATGTGCACTTTCATCAAAATAGATTAATTTTTGGCAAAGGCAATCTGACTAGCTTGTTGATACTTGTTCACCGTCACTGAGAATCACTATTAATATTTATTCGTTTTTATATGAATCTGAGAGGAGAACATCATGCTAGAAAAAGTAAATTGCATCAAACCAAAATTAAATTCAGTAGACATTGGGTCAGACAGCCGTCTCATATTCACTAGGATGATGATAATAATGACAAGACATGGTAGCATTGAATTTTGAAGATTTGCAGATTTTCAGTATCAAATTAAATGACGAAGATCATAATCGTGATCTTGAGAAGACGATGTGAGGCAGTAAATTACTTTGATCATCTAACCATAAAAGAAAAGTCGGAGGAGCAAGAGCAGCTGTCATTCTGAGAACCAACAGTAAGAAGAGAAATAATAACAAGAAAATGAATGAATTATTTTAAAAGGGCAACTGAGCAATTAAATACTCCTGTCAGACAGACGATCAATTTAGTAAAGAAAAGGATGAATTCTAAACTTGTTAATAAAATAATAAGGAGAAGGAAAAAGAAGACGATCTAGTAACACAGAAGCATATAAAGTGTGATTATATATTATTATATTACATATTGTTTCCTTACGGTACATTTAACGACATCAATGGGTTAATTGAAGTCGATTATTGTTATTAAACTAAAACTTGTTCAAGAGAAAAAGAACAAAATGTAAGGAAAAAGGATTACAATTATTTCTTGAATAAGAAAGGAAGTTATCAGGTAATCTACAAACATTTTTTTCTATGTGGTTTCCTATCATCAGGCAGACGATTTAAACTTGTATTTTTAATTAGAAAAATACTTTTTAAAAAATAATGTAAAAGAAGAAAAATAGAAGCAGTGGTAGTAAGGAGGTCTATTTTTCTGACGGTTTGTTGAAGTAAATATTGAATTTAAACAGTTAAAATGAGCTTTAATGAAAACAATAATGCTTATCGTTATAAGATATATTACTTTGAGTAGATTAGATTTTAATCTAGTTTTTGTTGATGTTGTAGGAGGAATATCATTATCGTTCTATTCCTTAATCGCTGTCATGTATTGGTACAGTATGTCATGATAAAAAGCTAAATGAAACAAGGATGACTATGACAGTAACATCCCCCACCATGATCCACACACAAATAAAACAACCCTGATCATTTCATTCAAAACGTTAATTACCAGTTCACACCAACAAGACTGTCGCCATCATTTGATATTATTGCAAAAACGTTATAAACGAAGAGAGTATGTTATTGTACAGGAACAGGTAATAACTTTCTAGACTTGACTCTTACTAAATTACTTTTTTGTCCTAAAATGAATCAAATTAAACATTGTATAAAAACTAAAGCGGTAACGACAACAATGCTCATGCAGGTGTTGTAGTAAGTAGAAGAGTAGATTGACTAATGTAATAAGGTTGAATGGATGGTAATGAATTAGTGTTAACTGGTAAGCAAGCAAGGAAACAATAAAATAAAAATGAGTTAAACAAAGTGAAGTTTACAATTAGATGGTGGATGGATGCAGTGCTACATAATAATTCTAATCGTAATACCTACATTTTTCTTTCAAATGCAAAAGAGGTGTGCAGGTGCCCTGAGGTCTTATTGTTGTTCTGCAATGCTGTTTTGTTCTTCTGTGAAAGATGCGCACGCACTCATAATCACACGAATAATGGAGAGACAAGTTCAAGAGTACTCACTGACTGACAATTAATGAATACGTTGGGGAGGAAGAAGAAGGGAATGAATGACGTCTTCTTTTTATTATTCGGTTTACTTAAACTTTTTAAAATGTAGGTAAGGAGAAGGCTTAAAGAGTGCAATATGCATTCATCATCACATTATCCTCTTCATCAACATCCCCAACATCATCGCCGTTTTACAATCAACCAGAAAACAAGACTGGGACGACAGGACGTATTAATAATTCTTTTCTCATTTAATCGTTATTAATATTCCTCAGAGTTCAATTCAGTAACAAACAAAAAATTAAAAACAGGTAAAAAGGTGGAGATTATGAGTAGTTATACCTTTTTAAATACAAAACATAACGGGCTTTTCTCCTCTCCTACTTAATCTGCATCTTGAATTGACTCTCATGTGCAATTTTTCTTAAAACTACTACCATTTTGTATCTTCCTTTTCGCATTTTGTTCGTCTCAGGTTATATCTGTCAGCAGCTCAGCAGTGAGAAGGTCTTTAACAGAAAATTATTTTGTTCTTATAATGGCGCTATAAAAATATGAAATTTATCTGCCAATGCTAAATGCAGATGTTGATGAGGGCCGATATGTGCGCTGCAAACTAAACAAAATAATAAAAAAATCTGCTTTAATTCAACTAAACTGGGAAAGCAACCGGTAATAAAAATATTAAATGAGCTCTGACACTTCTCATTCTTGATTTTGGCTCTAAAGTTGGTCTGCAGAACAAGCGCAAGCGGCATTTAAGCTACCTTTTTCTTCTTCCAATAGTCTTCGCGAAAGAACACAAAAATATGATATTTCTAAACAAAAAAGCAAGTCATTTAGAACCCAGAAGAAAAGTTGAATAATTAATAACGTGTAACTAAAAACGACATT
>JAANSO010002218.1:0-14112 GCA_036507315.1 Lepidocyrtus fimetarius
TATTTTCGGTTTTCCTTGGAGTTCTGGTGGACAATTGCTTCGATAGAATTTCTCAACCACGTCTTTCACATAAATTAATTCATGGTCTGAAGTAGAAAAGCAACTTCCCTTATTCTTCTCGTAGCAGCCATGGCTTCCAATAAAAACGACAATTGAAGCCGGGTTTTCAATTTTGCATTTTTCTTTAAAATCCTCAATGTATTTTGTAAAATCCTAGAATAAAAAGTTATTAGTTTTTAAAATTTATTTTAAATATTTTACGAAAATAGATTGTATTATTTTACATCTTCTGTCTTTCGCTTTCCCTCAAGCTCAGATTTATACATCGGCATTACAGCATAGTCAAGTTGTTCCCAGAACTTTTTAAAATTCTTCACATCATACAGTGAACTGTCTCGCTTTTCCAGATATTTTGTTGGGTGAGGGTCGAACTCCACTACGTTTAAAATACAAGCTAAACCCCTGCGCACATTACCAAGAGTGTTAGCATCTTTGGAAGTAACCTGCAGACAGATTATAATGTTAATTATTAATTAATTTAAAATAAAAATAAATATTTTTATAAGATAGTTACCGCATCATGCACAATTTGATCCTGATCTTGAAATAAAATATCTAACGGTTTTCCATTAAATACGTAATCAAAAACTTCCTTGGAAAATAAGTCTTTGATATCCGGATCATTCGCCAAAATCTCAAGGCTGACTTCTTCAGATGGTTGGATTCCTCTAGAGCTTCCTGGAATGCTTAAAGGGTTCAAATTTTGCAAAAAGCCTTGATCTCCTGCTTCACCATGTTTTGGTAGTCCTTTCAGTAAAATATCTTTTGCAACGGTTTGATTAGTAACATCCAACGCTTCTATTAATTTTTTGTATCCATTAATACCCCTCGTTGGAATCATCTCGTATAGTTTTGAAGCTCGTTTGTAATCCGTATTGAATTGTGTATAAAACTAAAAATATTAAAATTTCATTGATTGCAAATAATTATTCGAAGTCTTTTTAATTAATATGTTAAAAATGGAACAAAAAATGGCATTTCTACTAACATCTTTGGCAGTTCCTTTAATGATATCAGCTTGAATTAAATAATCAAGAAGTTGATCGTCTTCAAATTTAGTATTCATTGATAATGCCATGATATGTTTGTTAATATATTCTCTTGGCCAGTCTTTCTCCATGATTACGAGCAAATAACTTTATACAAATTTTTAAATCTTTTTAAAATTCAGAAATATTCCAACTTTCCCCGTAATCCTGTACAAAAGGCTGTTATATATTTTTTACGATACTTTTTAAACAAATTGCAGAAAACAGAAAAATTGAGGCTTTCCCAATTGAATGAAGCTTCTGTTTGTCACGTACACCCACAATTGATATCACTACGGCTTTTTGCATGAAATTTATTGAAAATGATGTTAAAAATAGAACAAGAACCGCAATTAGGATTAAACAGGTTTAGTAGCCTGTAATATAAGAGCAAATGAGATTGAGCAGTGTAAAATGTTATCTCTGCTTAAGTTGAAATGATCACTTTGAAATAGGGATAAGTCGTAACGAAACAAATTGAATGTAATAGAATAAGGTTTAGTTGTGGCCAGTAAAAAAGTACAAGTTATACACAGCAGCAACAAACATGCTATGGATCAAGCCGTCTCAAAGTCCAAGGTTATTTATGCAATAAAAATAAATGCGTTCTTCAGCACTTTAGATGATATGTGCAATTGAGAATATCAGAGACTTGGATAAAATGCAAGATTTCTGCATAACTTTTACAAAGTTTGTTTCTATGCTTTTCTTTGCATCAAACGGGGCAATTTTTATGTTGATAGAAAGGGAATAAAAAATGTGACCTGTTCTGCTTACTTGTTTTAACGCATTCGAATAAGCATTTTGCGCATCAATAAAAATAGATTGTTTCCAATGTTATAAACCATGACCTTTCTATATCACTTTTAAGAACTCATTTATTTGGTATTTCGCATTAGTTTCTAATTATTCACTGATAACTTATTTTTCATTTTTGAGCTTGACCTGCTAAATCAGTTTACTCTTTGCACTGAAATGTCAATGTTCATTATAAATCAATAATGATTACGAGTTACGATTTCTGCTTGTTTTAGCTAAGGGAAAATAATAAGAAATGTAACTTGTTAGGTATGTTAATTTCAAGTCCAAATTAAAAAGCGGCAATTAGCATAAACACTAGCTTGCGAATTTTTAATTGTAAATGAAATTGCGTTTTAGTCTTTTGTGAGTGCAATTTCTTGCAATGCTTGCAAAAATATATTACTCCATCACCTTCACATTAAACTGTATATTAAAAAAGGCGCAAAAATATTTTTTCCTAAAATATTTGCATGATTTTGTTTACATGTTACAACCGATTAAAAATAATCAATATAATATTATAATTTATAGATAGCAAATTAAAATTTTATAACGTCCCAGTCGGTGGATAACTTATGCTAGTATTGAAAATCGTTAGTCTAATAATCGTTAGTATGTCTGTCTGTCTGTCTCCGCAAGAACTCAAAAATACCAAAACAGATTGCAATAAACTTTGGCATACTTGTAGCTATGTACCCAAGGATTTGCTGCAAGTTTTTCAGCAATTGTGGACTAACGGTTAAGCCGTTAGAAGTGAAGGTTAGAAAATTTTAAATTGTAACTTGTAAACAAAGAATATGCAAATATTTCTGCAAATTTGCAAAACGTTTTTGAAAAATTCAAAAATTTTTAGCCGTAAAATTTTTTACAGTTTTTAGTATAAAGGTTTTAATGAATGTAGTTTTCAAAGCTTTACAATATTATAGCTAGTGTTTACGCAGGCTTGCGGCCTTTTATTAATTGCTTAGCATTAAGCTTTTCTGCAAATTATTTACGGTTTTGTTAGGATTGATCGAACAATTTTTAAACAATCATAATAATAATGTGTTGTCTTTAATGTAAATTTCCCCAAGAAAGCAAACTTTTTTCAGCAAACCCGTTCAAACAAAATTGCTGAAAATACATTCAGCCCTAACAAAACTTTCTATTTGCTAGTCTGCTAAATTTTATGTATTATGTGTTTATGTTTGTAATTAAAATGAAGACGGACAGACAGACTAACATGTTGATTCCGGCATGATCCATCACAAGAAGGCACAGAGTTAAAATATCTTTAGCAAAAAGCAACAAATCTGTTTTGGATATGACCAAAGGAACGTCCAAGGTTAACCCCAATGAAACTTCCATGTTGAAAACTGGCTTTGGCAGTTTATAAAAGCATTTCTTATATAAGTTTTAACGGCATTGGAGAATGTTTGATAAGTAAACCGGCTTTTTTTAGATTTAATCTCCTTGAAGAAACATCAGAGAAAAGTTTGGATATTCAAGGGAACATGACGGGGTGGAAATAAATGCATGAAACACAAATGCTTTTACGGTTCAAGGTTAATTCTTCTGTTTAACCTTTGGTAATAAAAATGTAACTTGTTTTGCCATGATCATTTTTAACTAGGCTTTGCAATCGGGTACTCATTGGGTACTCATTGGGCATTGACCTGCTTATTGGGCTTTAATGGGTACTCGATAAGATTTTAAAAAAATCTAATTTTACTTTACAATTCTAAAATTGTGCTTAAATGACACAGAAAATGATTTCACATATTTAAATTTCCAAAAAAAGTCAATAAAATGGCGACAGATTAATTTGTTTAGCCGGATAGCAACACCTGGTGACTTACTCAAATTAAATATTTACTTAATTGGTCTTATCGGGTACTCGATGGGCTTTTATTGGGTACCCATTCGGGCTGCTTATCGAGTACTCATTGGGCAGTGCCCGAATTGCAAAGCCTATTTTTAACATAATAGATTAAGCGAGATGTGTAATTAAAGTTCCCCCAAATGATTACATTTTGGCAGTCTTCCCATCGTTATTCAAACTAAAATATTTGCTCCAGCAAGTAAAAAATCATTTTGGTTTGGACTTAAGGCAAATTCCGCAATTACCTAAGTTTAAATGGTTCATTAAAACGATCGTCATTATTCAAAATCAGGGGCTAAACATTTAAACTGGAATGAAATGTTTATTTTTATTAAAAAAGGAAAATGTGTGATCATAGATTTTTTGTTTCACTAAAGAAAAAGCATTTTATTTACTAATTAAGGTAAAAAGAAAAGAAGAAGAAAAAACGCAGAGCGTTGCCGAAGATAACCTTTCTTCCCAGTCATAAAAAGCGCATGATTTAAGCTTTCATATTCTACAATTTCCAATTTTTTTGCTTTAGGCTTTCATATAATGAAAAATCTGGATTACTTGACAGGCAACAACCTAAATTGTATGAATTTAAGCCTTTGTTTGGATAACCTTGCAACTTACGAGTATAGTTTTGTTGCTGCTGCTAAAAATATTAGTTTTTTTCTGCCGTTAACCATCTTACAACTTGCTAAATTCAATATAATATATTATATTAACTTGCTACTCGTTGAAACTCGCTATCCATTTAAAAAAAATTACCCAGTTAACCTTGATATAGCTAGAGCAGTTTTGCAGTTTCCATTTATTCTCCTCTGGCTGACAGTAATCCGTACTTTCATTTTATTCTATTAAGTCTCATTTCTATTTACTTTACTTCTATTTGCAAGTAAATCGCAATGTGATATTGTAAGGTTGTTTAATTACTTACAACGCAAGACAGAATAGCTTAAGTTTTAATGTGCTTTACTTGAGGAGATATTTATGGTTTGGCTTTTTATCTTTATCGGCTTTTTAACTCGTCTTTGTGTATATGAAAAAAGGAGCCATTTCAATTGAGTAATGTAAAGCAATGCAAAGTAAAGTTATGCAAGAAGGATAGAAAGCATTTGTTCTGCTTTAAAAGAGAATTAGTAGAAAATGAGAAGGACAAGGCAACGGATGCAAGTGGACAAATAGATATAGCAATGAATAAACATTCCAAATTGCTTCATGTTTTTACTGTCATTACTCCTTCTCTTGTTAAATCGTTTTAAATACTAAAATAGTGATTTTTCCAGTGAAGAAATTACATCACATCTCGTACTTTTGAATTTAAGAAGATTTAAGATAATACTTGTTCCAGTTTGTTTAACTGATTAGATTTTTGTTCTTGTAAAACATTTTAAAGTCGATAAAAAAAGTAAAATATTTTTCTTGTAAACAGATTTATTTTTAATTCTGCCGTTGCCCCAACTTTGCAAGTGTTTAGTTCGAAAGTGATCTTGTTATTTCATCGACTTAACTTACTTGGTACTTGTTAAATCGTCAAAAAATTAAGAAAATTTCGGCTCCTTTCTTATCAATTTAAAACTTTGTTAAATTGTTCAAAATGGCACAATTCTACAACGCCTTAATTCGAATGACTGAAGGAGAAGAATCAAAAATTATTGGCTCTGCATTCATCACACAAAACACAAAGCTCCCTTCCTCATGCGTACTTACTTACGGCAGGAAGCATTTCAACGCTGGAACGGAAGAAGCTGTTAAATATTTGCATTTCGCTTCTCCAACAAAACCCCTTCAAGTCTATCTTAACGGTATTCCAAAACCTGCTAATCCGGTCAAATTGGATATAATGACACTAACTGTTGGTGAAGTTTACGAAATTGAAGCTTCTGAAACCACTAAAATAGAAGACTTGGAAATTTTAATTGAACGCCAATCCGGAATAATGCCTTATATGATGAGATTAATATGTTCTGGCAAACAACTAGAAGCTGAAAAAACACTGGCAGATTATAAAATAACGTCAGATTCTCGTATTCATTTAGTTCAGCGACTTCGTGGTTCTAGTGGCACGTTCTGGACTGTAAACCTATTGTCAAAAACAATTCACGGAGTGGGAATAAAGTCCGGGGACGAAAGGCTAGCTTTTCACCCAGGTTTAAATATTCTTGGCAATTGTTCTAATAAAAATTGCGTTACAAATCAAGGGTCAAGATACCAAGCAATGATTCAGTATATTGGATACCCTGCAGATTTTTCTGTATCCAAGGAAAACATTTATAAATGCAATGATTGCGGTGAAAAATTCAACATAGCTAACTTTCTAGTGTGTAACGGACGCTCCCGTTTTCTGGCTGGGGGAGGGCAAAACAAAATTGATCGGCTTGTAGAGAGCCTTGGGAATAGTTTCGAATACACCATGTTTTACCCAATTGAAATCAATGGTGGTGCCCACTACTGTGGGTAGATTTAGTTGTCTTTCAAGTAATTTATATCTTCGATGGGATTTTGTCATGCTTTTTGAGTAAAATGTAATTAATTGCATATTTACATAAATAGATAATGTAATTAGGATGGAACATGCCGACTGGGTAATACACTGGGTTTTGTAAACGAATATGCTAATAAAGTAAGATTGGCTAGGAAGATTGATGTGATATGGGGTCTCATGTTAAAGCTTAAGATCTATAATTTAAGATTATGATTTGTGAGTTCATTGAATTTATGTTTGTATCATTATAATTTCTGGTGTGACTTTTGAGTAACGATATTTTGTAGATAAGAAAGATATGAATTTTATGTTGGATACTTTCTATGTTAAAACTAGATACTTAAAATGTATTTTTGGAAAAAGGACAGGAGACAGAAAAACTGTGTTTGTGAAAAAGGTAGCATCTAAAGTTATAATTGTATCATCTTTAATTTTAATGTTTCACTTCTGATCTGGGGACTAACCAGTCAACTTCTCAAATCTGGGAGTCCGCCAAGGGTGGCAGGCTTTGCCTGTTGCTGGCGTTAAATCTTTTATTTCTTATTGTTTCTTTAGAGTTTGATTTTTAATAGAAATGTTGGTAAAATTCTGTAGTTGGTTTCTGAAGTCGATTTCTTATTTAATAAAAGTCTTTAATTCTTCTTTAAAAGTAAAAGTCAGTGAGTTTGCATTAGAGTTTAATTTAGAAACAATGTCGTCAAATTCTTTCTTCTTTAGTCCATTCCACCAAGCATCTTTCATCCTTCTCATCTTTAACATCATTGCCATTTTCCACCGACGACACTACGAATTTATAAATATAACTACAGTTATGCCACACAATTCGCCTTACGATTGCCTTCGATGTAATGGAGTAATTCATAGAAAAGAAGAAGAGAAAACGTTTGACGAATGCGGTCATGGATTCCACCTTTCTTGCCAAACGGATAGTTTTTGCAAAATCTGTGACACTGCTAAACGCGCGTTTTTTTCTGATGCGGATTTCAAATGTAGAATAAAAAATGATGTAAGAAATTTAATAACCTTATTAACTTTTAACTCTCCATACTAATTTACTTTTATTTTTTAAAAAAACCAATATTGTTTATTTATGTTATTTTTAGCTATTAAGGGATTCGGTAGATTGGCAAGAAGGTTACATTAAAAGCATATTACAAGATTTGACAAAAAATACTTCATGCACTGAAAAACTACTTGATCACCTCCTGCAGAATAATGTCATTTCATCAACGAAGAAAGAACAACTGGTAAAATTTATTTAGTATTAAATAGCGCCCAAGTCTTTATTTCAATATTTTTTTGTTTTTGCACTAGGCCGGACTGCAAACAAACCAACTTCAAGTTTCTGAACTCTATAGCTTCATTCCGCGTAATAAATTCGGATATAAACACCTTATTATTGCCTTATTAGAAGACAACCAAGATGTTGCTGCAAATTTTTTGTTGAATGGAATGGAGCAATTCGATCCGGTGACTTATCGTACCATGCCAAAGCCAAAGTAATCAGTTTATTTCAACTTTGATAGGACTAAAACAAATATTTTCATTAAAATTCATATTGAGAAAAAACCTAAGCAAATTACTTTACATCAGAGCTCATTAAGGTAAAGAAAATTTTACTTTATGATGTCTAAAAATGAAATTGAAATCTTTTACGGGAAAATGGTCTGGAGAAAGTTCTTTATTCTATTGAAAATAATATATTTTGTTCAATTATTTAACCTATGTACTAAAAAATAAAGATTTAAATAAATAAAAAATTACACCTGTTTGTTGACCATTGAGATTACAATCTCAAGCATTGAGAATGATTTTATTTGATTGTCGTTTAAAGATCTCATTGATTTTTAAATCAATTAGATGGGCAATGCTCAACGCAAATTTATAAATCTTTAGAATTTCCCGTTTTTGGAGAGACCCGCTGAAAATATTGAGAACCTTTCCTAATTAAGAAATAAAAATAGCCGGTTTGCTAATATAAAAAAGAACTTGTATGTACTTGTTCAACTTTTAAAACAATTCTACTGAGATTTTTTTGAGCCTTTTCATTTTCCGTGATGGCCTTCTCCTGCACTAAATAATCTAACAATTTCTTATCTTCCAGCTCATTCTAATAAAATAAATCAGTTTTCTATGATAAACTCCCTGTGGAATTTTTGTTCCATCTCCGCAATTTACTTATTTATGAGTCTCTGAAATTCTTGCAACTATCCTTCTACTATGAATTACATTTAAAAAAAACTTTTTTAAAAGGTCTGCATTAAATTTTCAAAAATAAAGTAATTGACGAGTCTCTTTTGATGATATTTGACCTGGCATTAAAACATTCAATAAAAATGAAAGTTATTCACTGTAATTTATTCCTTAATACAGGGATTATCATCACCCTGCAAATGGCTACATTGGCAAGAAACTAGAATAAAAATTATATTCACAACGTGAAACAGAAAAAGCGAATGGAACATTGTGAACGTGAGCCAGAAGAGATTAAAAAAGCAACAGTTCTGTGGACAGGGCAATGTCAAGGTCCAAGGTTATCTAGGCAATAAAAATAAATGTGTTCTTAAGTGAGTTCTGGTTGACATGAATTGTAGAAAGAGTCATTAAACAAGACAAATGAAATGCTTGAATCAAGTGTGAGATTCGTCTTCATGCTGCTTTATTTTATTGTGTTTTACTTACTGGTGTCTTTCTTTTCGTTTTCGCTTTACAAAAATTTTGCAAGATTTTTTTATGCTGAAAGTCGATAGTTGTTTAGACATTCAAGTGAAATATGAGCGAAAAATGTAAACATTTTTAGATTTTGCATTACTTAAGAAGAAAAGCTGTAGAGATTACACAACTTGCTTTACTTGCTACTAGCTGAACGCAGTGAAGCTAGTATAGGTTTGGCTTTGATGGTCTGTCTGTCCGTCTGTCTGACTGTTTGTCTGTAGCTGCGATAACTCAAAAAAGCCTTAACAGATTGCAATGAAATTTGGCATACAAATACTGGTAAATTGCAAGAAGCCTATTGGTCTTCAGCAATTTTGGCTTAATGGTTTGGCCGTTACAAGTGACGGTTAAAAATTCTAGTAGCAGTATGATGAAATTTTTGTTGCAATAAAGCAAATATAATACGCTAGTGCGATTGTTTCAATTTTTTGCTGTAAATTTTCAAAAATTCAAACAGGATATCATTTTAACCGTAGATACAAACAAATCAAGAAAACGTTACTAGTTTTGCAATTTTGAATATTATTGTTTGCAAAAATTAGCAAAATGTACTGGCAGGCAGGCAGGCAGGCAGGCAGTAAGTGAGAATAATTTTCAACGCCATACTTTCAACTAGTTGGTTAATGGTTTTACTGCCGTTCATTTTTACTTTACTAATCTTGATTGCAAATCACTTACTTGTCTCTCGTTTTTTACGAAATTCATGATTATAACTAATGAAGAGCTCTTCTGTGTACACTAAGTGTAATAAAATTAAAAATGCATTTGCTTTATTGTCAGCCGCTGTGTCTTCAGTGATCAAGAAAAGCAAGTCACTCTCTAAAAATCCATTTTTGAATTGATTTATATAAGAAATATATAAATTTATTTGGCATAACAAGTATTGAATTTTTTTTATCAAAAACAGGCTTAAATATATTTATAATATAATATGTTGAATCCTTTCCTAATTACAAATATTTATATGCTTAAAATAAAATCACTTTAAAGAGGCTATTATTATTCAGGTATGGCAAAGTTCAAAAGTTCCTTTTTCATTTCATTTTGCAACTGGTTAAAAGTCTCCTTATCGTTTTCCTCCAGTCCGTTCAATAAAAATTGAGCAGCAACTGTTTGTTTTTCTTTTAATAGGGCTTTAATAAGATGTGTTTATATTAACCGGGATGATTCCATAGAGTTCAGAAACTTTTGCTTGGTTGGTTAGATTTGGATTAGACTAGTGCAAAAAGAATTAAATTATATTGAAATAAGAACTTGCTGTTTATTTAGTACTGTATTTATTTTACCAGTTGTCCTTTCTTCGTTTCCGTAATGACATTGTTCTGCAAGAGATGATTAAGTAATCCTTCGGTTCAAATAGTATATTCTATCAAATCTTGTAAGATGCTTTTAATGTAAGCTCGTTGCCAAGTCGCAGTATGTCTTAATCGCTAAAAAATAAATAAACAATTTAAAAAAATATTTTACAAATAAAAGTAATTAGAGTATTAAAAGTTAATAAGTTAAATTTATTACCTCATTTTTTGATTTACATTCAAAATCCGCTTCTGAAAAAAACGCCCTTTTAGCATTTTCGCAGATTTTGCAAGGGCTATCTGATTGGCAAAAACGGTGGAATACATGACCGCATTCGTCAAAAGTTTTCTCATCTTCTTTTGCATGAATGACTCCATTACATTGAACGCATTCATAAGGCGATTCCCATGGCCTAACTGTAGTTATTTCTATTGATTGGTATTGGGCCAGCTCTTTGACTTTTAATGAGTAAAACATCGTGTATTCAAATTGCCCAGCATCGCTCTCTACAAGTCGATCTGTCTTGCTTGTTCCGATATTAGCTCGAAAACGGGAGCGTCCTTGACACACTAGAAAGTTAGTTATGTTGAATTTACTACTGCAAACGGTACACTTATAAATGTTATCTTTGGTGTCTATGGGAAGCACGCCAAATCCAAAAGGTTGAATTACTGTTTTGTATCTCGCTCGATTTGTATCGCAATTTGCATTGGAACAGTTGCCAACGACATTCAAACCGGAGGAATAAGCTAGCCTTATATCCCCATTTTTTATTCCTTTTCCTTGAATTGTAGAAGAGTTTAGGTTTACTGTACAGAACGTTCCACTAGCACCAGGAAGGCGCTTTATTAAATGAATTTTGGTTAAGTACTTTCTTTCCCATTCTTCTTCAGAAAGTTTTTCTTCCCATTTCTTTGCTTCATTTTTAATGTATTCTTTAAAAGTAAAATAGTCCGCCAGTATTTTTTGATTTTCTATTTGCTTTCCAGCAAACATTAGTCTCATTAAATATGGACTAATTCCGGATTGTCGCTCAACTAAAATTTTGATATCTTCAATTTTAGCTACTTCAGAAGCTTCAATTTTGTATCTTACACCATCTAGGGTTATTACTTGAAATTTGATTAGCCTAACAGCTTTTGGAATGCCGTTAAGATAGACTTGAACAGGTTTTGTGGGAGAAGCGAATTGAAATAATTTAGCAGCTTCTTCCGTTCCAGCGTTGAAATGCTTCCTGCCGTAAGTTATTACACAAGAGGACGGAAGCTTTGTGTTTTGTGTGATGAATGCAGAGCCAATAATTTTTGATTCTTCTCCTTCAGTCATTCGAATTAAGGCGTTGTAGAATTGCGCCATTTTGAACAATTTATAGTTAATTTTTTTAGCAAAGTGTCAATTTTCGTCAATTTTCAACGTACCAAGTAATTATAGTCGATGAAATAACAAGATCACGTTCAAACTAAACACTTGTAAAGTTGTGGTAACGGCAGAATTAAAAATGAATCTGTTTCCGAGAAAAATATTTCTTTTATTTTGGCGACATTAAAAGGTTTTACAAAAACAAAAAACTGTAATACAGTTAAACAAGCCGGAACAAGTATTGTCCTTATCTTAAATCTTCTTTAATTGGAAAGTAAGAAATATAATTTCTGCACTGGAAAAAATCACCTTTGGATTGGAAATGATGCAACAAGAGAATGAGTAGTGGCAGTAAAAAATTGCGAGCCAACTAGGAATGTACATTTGCTAATGCTTCGGCTGCCTTGCTCTTCTCGTTCTCTGCTCTTCTCTGCTGAAGCAAAACATAGACAGCTTTTTATCCTTCTTGCATAATTCTACATTGATTGAAATGACTGCTTTTCTTTTTTTCATTTACGCAAGCCAATAAAGATAAAAACGGGTTGGCAAAAAAATATCTCTTCAAGTAAGTAAGCGTATTAAAAGAATCCTTTTTGCTTATTCCTTTCTAGCCACGCATATTTTTTTGTTTTGAGCTGGAGCAATAATCTGTTTGTGAAATGGAAATGGCTTTCTGTTGCTGCTTACTTGAAAATAGAAATAAATTGAATAAAATGAGACTTGATACGAGGAAATGAAAGTACGGATTGCTGTCAGCCAGAGGATAAATGGAAACTGCTATATCAAGGTTCAAGGTTAACTTGGCAATAAAAATAAATGTGCTTTTAAGAGGGCTGGATCACATGTAGATTTGCTTACTAAAACAAGTTTCGTTGATTAAATATAAAGTTATACGTTGTACAAACATCAATACTTATTGCGTGGGACTTTTTTCTTTATTTTTGGGAGTGTTTTCAGGTTTCTGCTGTTTTATGTCAGCAGAAAGAGAAACCCGATTAATGTAATACTTATTCTTGTATTTCGATAAGATTTATTAATTAGTTTTAATTAGTTTAATTTCAACTTGAGAGCAACCTTACAAAAATAGCTCGCAATTATATTTTTGTTTGCAATTGCTTTGTCTCCTCTCTCTTCTGTGTTTATTATTGTGTTTAGCAATGAAAATACGAAAATACAAAAACCTACAATGGAAAAATATGGACGTTTTAATTACTATCCAATCCCTTAAATACCAAAATTGAATAAATATTTTAAAACGATTTTAAACGAGTTTTGTTGCATTTATTTTCATATTTGCTCAAAAAATTTAATCAAACAATGGCGAACATGATAAAACACTTGTGCAAATTATTGCTCCAGTCATGAAACCCTGATTTTGTCGTAAGCCTAGCACATTCGTGTTTATTACCGTTCTTTTGCATTTCTGGGGCAAAGTGCGACTCAACCTGAAATCCTCTCACAGTATTTACTAGAAAAGTACCTTCTTTCTTGCCTTGTATTCTGCCAATTTAAAGCACAAATTGGGAAATGTATTGTTTTGACGTGATTTTGCGTTTTTAATATATTTTTTGTTGTATCATTTCACAACTTTCTCGGACGTCTTTTGTAATCACAAGTTTAATCCAAATTAAAAAGTGAGTTAATTCAATTGCCAGTTTTGAAGAGGTTTTATTAAAGAAGTTAACTGCAAAAAATCGTTGATCGTAAAGCATTTATTTTGGAGTGTTGAAGGGGAATTAACCGAAACCGAAGATAGCTAGTTTAAGAGGGGTAATAATATGCTTAAGGCCCTGCACTGATAGCGTTGAATTTTTTAAAATTTTGCAACCAAGCAACAAGATTTAACTGAATTTTCCAAGGCTGCCATTACAACCAATGTCGAGAAACATATAAAATATATGTTTTTCAATTTGAGGTTCTATAGCAGCCTTGGTAAAATCTAACTATTCACACAGAAATCTCAAAAAGTTGGAAGGCTCTAGAATAATTAATTTTTACTAAAAAATATGACACATTTAGAGTCTCGGTCTAGCGCGGCTAGAATATACGTTAAATGGCGATTAATTTCAGATATTTTCTGACAATATTGGTTAAATCCTGTAGATGTAAAACGTTTTCATATACAACCACGTTTTTAACATTGATATAAATTTTATTTTCTAAATACAGGTGACGATGGAGCTATCGGGTGCTTTAATGGAAACAACCGATTTCCTACAAAAAATAGTCCCCCTTCCCTTGCTAGTAAAATGGGTCCAATTCATCCGTTTAAAAGAAGCACACTTAAGTCAGCTATGTAGGGATGGAATGTCTTGCATTCCATCACCATCATCATATTATTATTATTATTACTTTGAATAACTAATGTCCACTCGTGAACTAATTATAAACTATTGTAAAATGATTATGAAAGATGATTAGAGATTGAGCAGCGCTTGAGAATAAACCAATCTGAATACTTTATCCGACTCTCTCTAATCACACTTATTACTTAAGCATAGAAACTACATACGAATATGACT
>JAANSO010002219.1:0-14111 GCA_036507315.1 Lepidocyrtus fimetarius
TAATTAAGTTTTTGTGCAAATATTTGCAAAAACTCTTGAAAGAACTTGTTTGTTCTATTTTTCTTTGCTATCAAACAAAATTAACTCTTTTGATTCCTTGTCTTTAGGTTGAACGGCGTGCGTGTTTTGGTTGTTATAAGTTTACTTCGTAGATTTCTTTTTCTGTGTTTCTGTCTAGCTTTGAGTTAGGTATTTTTTTGACTTTGATGTTCTACCTTCAAATCATTAAAAAAATCCTGCCTTTGGCATATTTTTAATGACTAGAGTTATCAAAATATGGAAACTTTGTTTTTTTTTCAAAGGATAATTAAAGGAGAGAATCCGTAAAATGATGTGGAATTCTGGTAAATTAACCAAATCATTAAATGATCATCATCCACTTCACCTTCAAGAAGAGTAAACTTACTCATCGTTTACAATTTTCAGACAAGGAAAATAAACTAAAAAATGTTTCCTTCCACACAATCGGAAACCAAAAAACTTTTCCCATTTTACATGCACCATTGCACTCAATCCACGAAAAAATGTGTGAGAAAATATTCATATAAAAAACTATTTTTTTTCATACGTTCCATTTAAGCTCTCTCGTCACTTTCCAATCACTCTTATAGAATGCACTCTCATTTTCACCAAAGAACAACTTTTCCTATATTATTATTATATGTAAATTCCTTTTCTATTTTCATAGATTTTTTTGGTTCTTTTTTCTGGAAAGGATAAGAAAGATCATCTTGAATAGTTGAAAATTGATCAACTTGATCCGCAAGGAAGGTAAGCGCCAAAACTATTGTGGAAAAGTGTAGGCGTTCCTACAATCCCATAGCGTATCTTTTGTTAAGTTTTAGATGCCAATCCAACCAACCTTACTGAAAAGTTTTACACGCGTTGGGAAGAAAGGAGCGGGTGAAAGTGACAAGGAATATAATTTGAAAAAATTGGGGAAAATGTTGGGGTAAAGTAAAAGGAGGTTCCTTTTTCTACCTGGGCTTCTGGAAATAAATTTATTTCAGGATAGGGAATAATAAAAAAAACTTAAAAGAAGTTTTGAAATTCCAGCATGAAGAAGGGAAAAGTTTAAAAATATGCACAAAATCGAAAGGTACAAAGTTTACGAGAAGAGGTTTTTATTCTAATAGAAAAAATAAGGGAAAGTAAAAGGAAAGAGACGGAGAGGAAATAGAAAATAATATTTTTAAAAAAGGATTGAATTGATCACAGAGGAGGGGAAAATATGAAAAAATAGTCACAAGGGAAATTGAAATGCATTTTTCTGAAAAAGCCTTCTTCTCTGGCCTTGATGGGAACCCTCTAAATGGAAAATATAGACTTTGTGTACTTGTGCACAGGACATGTGAAAATTGCAGTTTTAAAAAATGCATCAGGTTTCGACAGTTTCAGTTAAATTATTTTCTACTTTGATCAGTTGAAATAAAAGCTAAAATGTTTAAAGTTTTGATTACCGGAGTTTTCATTGCATGTGCAAAATCAATAAAAACCAAATCAACACATTTTGTGCAACACAATTTAAAAAATAAAGCGCTGTTCGGTTTTGTGAGAATCGAAATTGATGAAAGTAGGTCGGCTACTAAGCACTTCCAAATTCAAAATTCACTTCTTAAAAGCATTTCTCGTAAACAAGAATGCAGCACGTAATAAAATTCTGTTACGACTTGTTTTTATTTCAATTTGAAAAACGGAACAAACAAAATTGTTAAAACTTTCAACAAATCGTTTCATCTTTTATCAAATCGGCTTCAAAAACAAGGCTAAACGTCTTATGCAAAAGCTGTTTTGATTGGTCGAGGTCATTTTTTCTGTAGATCAAATTTTATTAAAGTTCCGTAACAATCTGGGTACAATATTGCGCCTTTTGTTTAAAAACAAACGTAATCAATGCAAAAGGCCTGGCATAATTCAATTTATTTTTTACCCCCCAAGGCCATCATTCTAAAGTAAACGTCTTGTTTACTCCGATGGATGATATTGTATTTAATTCAATTTTTCCAGAAGCGGGTACATTCCCGTTTCATCAAATTCTATACCTGTCCTACTCAATTTTGATTTGCTTTTATCGTGACTCGTATGACCTTTCATTTTTATAAGCGTAATTTAAGATGATTAAATTATGTTTTGATGTTTTCTTTGAATAAAATACTTTTAACGCTAATTGGATTAGTTCATATGTCGACAATGTTATACTAGATGCATCTTGTGTATCGGTTTCATAGAAAAAACATCTTTTATAATTTAGTCGCTATTCATAAACAACTCTCTTTGAATTATAAATTCCATTTAAAATTGAAAACGAATGCTAAAAAAACATTCGATCATTAAATCAGCAAAACTTCTATCAATCTTTGTATAATTAGAATTGATTACATAAATTGCAAGTTTCATTAAATTTTTTAAAATCTTTTCAACTTTTATGTACTCTGGAAAACTACAAAGGAACAATGAACCAAAATGGGTACCTCAAAGCAAGGCAATTGTTGAAAGAAATAAAAACTGAGACCCTGTTCCAAGGACACGTGTCCATCATCCGTTTTTCTTTTCACTTGTTTTGTCTTTTATTATTTCGTTCTTCCTAGGAAAGAAATATGCGCAAAAGACAGTTTAAACAAAGTTGTGTTGAACGTTGCCTTTTAATTTAAACATTTTTCTGGATTTTATGCAAAACTGCAAATGAAAGTGGAAGGAGAGTGAGAGAACCTGTCTTGTTCTATTTAGTTTGCTTGTTCCCATCATGAAAGAACCCGATCCCTTCAACTTGTCCAAAAATGTGTGGGCATGTCAGTTTAAAAAATGACCTAGTTTTTTTCTGTTTACTTTTTCTGTTTTCCGTGGTTTTCTCTGTTGGTGTTGTTTGGTAAGGAAAAAAGTTGAAAAGAGGACGTAATTTTAAAAGTGTGATGGAAAGATTAAACGAGGTAAACAAATGACATGGCAGTAGTTTCTGCTTTTTCTACGTTTTGGCTGGTTTTTTATCTTTCCTTCATCTAAAGTTAGTTTTTTCCCTTTGATGTGCTTATCTAAATAAATTTTACAAAGTACTTTAGCTGACGATATTCAAAAGGATGTGTAAATAAAATGACATTATGCTGCTCACAGTTTCCGCTTTTGAATTGCTTTCACTTGACCCTACTTCATTGCAAAGTTGTCTTATTTTACTAAAACACTTGCAATGAGCTGTCTCCCTGTCAAAACGTGTCTGAAGTGAGTAAATGAAAGAGTTTACGTAATTTGGCAAAATCTCCTTAGCTTGAGTGCTATTTAAGAAATTTGTTATTTTCGACCAAAATATACTTTTGCTGATGACCTTTACTCACCTTTATAGGCAGTTTGAGCGTTTCAATTCTTAGAATCATTCCGTTTATTAAAATTGGAAAAGCGTTGAATGACAGGTGGACGAAAAATCAACATGAACGGAACGGTTTGCCTCTAATTTGTGAATTTAATTGCAAGGAGAGCAATAAAATAGTCATTTTGTTATCAATTGAATATTCATTGTGGCTCATCGTCACCGTTTTACCCATTAATTTTTTGGCAGGGACGGGTAAATAAGGTTTTATTTAGCGGAACGGTGAATTCGCAAAATGCCAAAAGTCAAAATAGGTTATTTTTAAAGGAAAAAATACGTCAAGTGTCTTTATTGCGTCATAGTCTAGATTTTGAAGAAAATACCAGCCCAGTCTTGCTTTAATTGAGTAAGCTGCTTATATTTTTCAAAAAAGTTTTAAAAATATTTTCTACAAACTTTCCCCGTTCCAGTGTTCCAGTCTTGGGGAGCCTTTAAGCTTTGCAGGTCTTTGGGGGAAGGATATTGCAAAAAATTGGAAAAGTTTGAGAAAAGTTCTTTATTAAGAAGTTTAAGCTTAAGTACAATGAATTGGCTAACTTCATCATCTTTCATGTTCCCTTCTTCCAATTTCCGATCTCGATCAATATCAAATTTATTTATGATCAAATTGCAAAGGAAACTAGTTGAGCTAGAGAGAACAAGAGATTACATCGGTGCAGCAACACTTTCAAACTAAAACTTTTTTCTTGCTACAAACCAAAGATCAGACTTTCTTTTGGGAAAATGTTTTTAAGAAACTAGAAAACTGGGTCAATTTTTGATTCCAGGGTTTTTATAATTGGTACAA
Organism: Lepidocyrtus fimetarius; assembly: GCA_036507315.1. NCBI lineage: Eukaryota > Metazoa > Arthropoda > Collembola > Entomobryomorpha > Entomobryidae > Lepidocyrtus > Lepidocyrtus fimetarius. Next base: position 4,146 of record JAANSO010002219.1, read on the forward strand.
AGGCTTACGCAACCTTAAGAAAAAAGGACGTAGAAAATTTTGATTTTCCCCGGAACTATTATTTTTTTCTACGGTACAATATCTTTTTCGATTTTTATAATGACATTATTTTTGGAACATGATATGTGTAATCTCTGATAACACAGTTCATAGTATTATTCTTATGTAAGATACAAAAAAACAGATAGGCCTAAGGCTAGGAATAAATTGTCATTTACTGGGACAATATTTTACAAACTTTGAGATTATATCAGAAATCAAGTGAAGCAAACAGAAAGCATCAGAATGTAGGAAAACAGTAATATTTTAAATTTGGTAAAGGTATTTTGAATAATATTTTGTTTACAACGAAATAGATGGGTTCATTGCCTAAGGCACATAAATATTGGCTTATTCTTAGAAATCTACAGAATCTATTTTCCTGCAGTTTTAGCAAAACCGGCATTCCTATTACATGCAATAACAATGAAATCATTATTTTTATTCAAGTAAATTGGTCAATTTTAGCTAAAAAGCAACGGGTTTTCTTAAAATTGCCAACTTTTCTTTGAAAAACGTAACAAAGAGCCAATTCAGTAATCCTACGGCTCACAATAATCAACCTGTCCTGTTACTTTTCCTTGCTTGTAGACTTAATTAAAGGTATAATTCCATTTAATGAAAGAAATGCCTTGAGGCAATAATTTGCTTTGAAAATTTAGTTTAAAACTTTGAACAAATTGGATTAGAAAGTTCTTTCTCAAGGAAAAGACACAAGTGTTTTCCCTTCCGTTGTTTCACGCCTTTGAGTAATCATCATTTACAAGAAAAATAGGAAACCGTTAGGTTTTGTCTTTTTCAGGTTTCATAGTAAAGACAGTAGAAAAATGCAGTGCTCATTTAAAATGCTGAAGCCGTTCGTCCTCAACCACGTACTTGTTTATCCTCCTGGCAAGCAAGCCGGAGTTCTAAAGTTTTACCTTTCTTTTCGCTTTCCACATTACGCTTAATGATCAGACATTGACAAAGATGTTTTGTCTGGAGAGAAATGAAAGGACGTGCAACAAATTATAGCTCCCACTTGAAAAATACCCGTAAAGTTGAGAAAAACGAGAAATAAAACTTTCTAGCGTTTTCACTCGTCCTACTTTTCACCTTGCAAAATGTTGCGCTCATTTACCTTTTCGTAAATTGTTAAATACCTTAAATGAATAATTTTTAAAACTCGTTTCAACAGTCCTATTTGGCTTAAATAGTGAAGCGTATTTAAATAAGGTTTTCTTAGCTTTCACCACTGTCATTACTTGAAAGCCGCCATTACCGCAGTAATCTTTTTGTGGTAGGCTTCAAATATTGCAATAAAGAAAGAATGCTTGGAACCCTTCCCAGTTAACAGCTTTCCCCGTCATATACTCGTTTAAGATTGCCAAAAAGACAAGGTAGCGGGAAAAGTGTTTAAAATTTTAAAAGCATGCAAATATGGTGAAAGATTATGACTTGAGAAAGCTATCATGAAAGCTTTGTGCAAATAATAGCGTTCATATAGAGCAGTCTTTATAGCACAAAGAAACCACATTGCTTTACAGCTGGTGTTGCTCTGTTCCGACGTGGAAGGGAATGCGGTGGAAGGGTCTGACCCAGTTTTAGTCTCTTTCGATTTTCCTCCACTTTTTTTATAGGTAAACGGAGCCAATGCACACGATATTATCCCTTCGACAGCACAAGCTCACACTCTTGTAGAAAACCAATAGAATTCCGAAATAAGATTGTAAAAGGATTTCGATACAGTTCCAAGTTTCTTTGGAATATGAGAAGAAAACACTTCACAAACATGTTTCCTACTTTTGACGTAAATGATATGCCCAACTTTCATCTTAAGTTTCAGGGAAATTCTTGAAACAAAAAGAAAGGAGTAACTAGGTTAGAAGAAAAGAGAGAAAGACCTAACTTCGCGCTTTCTTCTATTCTTCAATGTAAATCAACAAAAGGTTATGAACTCAAATTCCAATCTTTAATATTTGATGGCTTTTTTGCAACAATGCAAAAAATGCATTGTATTCTACACCAATGGAGATAAAACATTTATTAGATTTTTGCACGCAACTTTATTATAAAAGAAAGCAAGCTGGGAGATGGGCCATAAAAATGAAAGGAAAATCGGCAAGAAATACAATCAATACAGGCAATAATTAGGTCACAACATATCTTCCTTGCTTGTCAACAATACAAACTGATGTGATCTAAAAACTTTTTCCATACGCTTTCGTTTTTATAGTAACCCGAGACAAGAAAACAGCGGGAACAACATGACAGAAAATTATGTCTTGTTGTATGAAAAACTGAGAAAAATTTGTTCTGACAAGTGCGCTTTCACCACTTTCCCCAAATTTTTTGTCATGAGAAAACGAGGCAAAGCGTATATTTTATTTTTAGCGGACAACAGTTTTCTTAGGATCACATAACAACACATCTTGGGCCGTATAACCTTATGGGTTCTCCTTGAAAATTGACAAGAATGGAAATATAGACGGAAAGTGGGGAACAAGAGACGATGAAAAATGTGTTTCCGTCCGGAGCAGAAAAAAGGGAAAGATGAGAATAGAAGGATGATATGATGAGTCTCCATTTCATTTTTATGGGTCTAAATTTAGGAGGATTCTCCAGCAAAATAAAGATGATGAAAGGAAATGAAGTAGCGCTTTTAATCCAACTCATTCACAACTGTCATGGAATGGAAATGATACTCGTTCATGATGTAATGCTTAGTGCAAGTATCGGTAAAATATTGAAAGAAAGTAGAGAAAGCTCTTATTTTTCATCTGTATTTGTTTTCCAAAACGTGGAATAAGATTTTTATATTTGAGCAGATGCTGAGAAAAATTGAGAAGTAGATGAAATGTTTAATGAAGGGATAATAATCCAATTTGTACTCACTGCATTTACTCCTGTCTTAAATCAATTTATTAAACAATACCTTGAATTGAAAATAACTTCTAAAGAATTTTCTTTTAAACGAAATTTGCTTTCCAACTCTGGCATTTTCAAGTTTTTTGGCTTTGGTCAACCAAAAAACCAGTGCCAACTTTCACAAAAGCTACTCATATCTTACTTTGCCAGCTAATTTTATGCGGTTTCCAAAAGAATTTTTATGACGTCCTTTCTTCATTCATCTTTCCCTCCCTCGTCTAAAATTATTATTATTATACATCATTTGGCATTCTATTTCCAAATCTGGAAAAACTCCTTATTAGCATTCTTCTAAATTTTATTACACTTGAGAATCTTTCCCTTAATTTATGTAGATTTATGCGTACGCATTAAATCACAAAAAGGGAAATAGTGCGTAAGCTGTTGGAGCTCAAGTCTTGCATACAAGATTACCTTCTTAAATTTCTTAAGTGTTCCCTTTTTTATGAACAAACAAGACCCAAACCCTTGTCGATCGTCAACATCATGAGAATATTTAAAGGAATTTCATTACGTAAGCAAAACCTAAAAAATCAGAGAGGAAAATTGCTGAAGTGTGAATAAAAATTGGTCGTTAAAACTGCCATTCTTTCCCATTAAGAAAAAAACGAAGGTAATAAACCGGATGTTTTAGGGGGAACAGACAACTCATAAAAATTGTTATTAGATCGTCGTTAATCAAGGATCATTATGCAACCCAGGATGAAATTTTTTGTCAAGTGTGTATTTCGAACTGCGTGTTTTGTAAATTGCTAAAGTAAACGCTTTGAATTGCGTTTTGAAATACTTTCCAGGTATAATTTAGATCATCAAAATTCTAAAAATTCATCAGATTTTCTAAAAATGAGCTAACATGCGAACGTAAACAGAAATTGTTTTAAAAATTCGAGTCTCAACAACAATTCGTAGTAAAACGAGATCAAAAGAAAATCAGAATTGCAGATTTTCCTTTTTCTGTGCATTTATCCCACTCCAATCATTAAAGCAGCAAAAGCATATCAAAATCTACATTTAGAATCATTCCCACAATCACACTTCATTCATTTTACTTCCGTTTCTACAAGTTCCTGCTGCCAACACTATTCAAATGTTTATCCAAAACCGAATAAAATTAAATCAAACGCCTCCTTTTGAATTCCAAATGCCAGAATGCGAGTGAAAGTGCGAAAAACTCTATTGAAGTGCGAACAGTGAGTCGCGAGTTGTTCCAGTGTAAACTCAAAAGCATAAATGTGAGGAGATAACCATTCCAGTTAATTTATTCCTTTCACATTCTCATCTCAAACGTACTTTTTGAGGATTTGTGGGAATTCTCTGAAAAAATATTCTCCGGCTTCTTTGCAAAATATTCTCAAACTGCCAAACAATTTTTGCAAGGAATTTCTCGCAATCAATTTTAGATTATGGAACAAATTCGAAAATAAATAATTGCAAAAGAATTCTTACCTGCAACAATCCCTTCAGCCACAAACACCGCGAGGAGAAGGAGTATCCCTGGAGTATTCATGTTTTATTCCTTTTCTTCTTTTTTGCACGAAAAAATTCACAGAAAAATGAACACAAATAAAGCTCTGGTGGCTTTTTTAGCAAAAAGGCGAAACTTTTCACTTTTGGTAAGCCTCTATGCGGTTTTTTGGAATAATTTTGTAAAAAATCGGTAAAAGTATTGCTTTTGTTGTTCACTAAATCCTTTGGTTCCTCCGATTTGGGACCAGATTCTCTGCCCACTTTTTTTGTTTTTCGCAAAAAAGGGATTAAGGATTAAGTTTTGAAAGGGAAAAATCAGCGCAATTTTTTGTTGATGAGGTTTTTTTTTAGTTTTTACAAATGTTAGCCAAGTTTTAGGTTTCTGATTAGCCTCCTGCTTTCTTCCTACTTTCACTTTCAGTTTCTAACGGTGCTTCTCCAACTGTTGTGGTTGAAAAAATCTTTCTCGTGTAATCTGCCATTCTTAGAGCTGGATTTGTGCTCCAGGATATTCTATCTAAGGTTGTCCTGTCCACAGCCATTGTATTGAAATTTTGTGTTTGATTTTATTCCGGGGCATTTTTAAATATTAATTTCAGTTTCACATTTTGTTTGTGTTACAACAACTTTCACAGTTACTTCCTGTTTTGATTTATTTTGCACAGACTTTGACAAACTTGTTCTTAACACAACTTATTTCCCAAGTTTTTTCTAAAAATCTAAATAAATTTGTAAGGAAATGCGGAGAGACTCTTGACTTTCACATTCTGTCTCTTTCTCCCTACGCAGAGAGTGACAAAATAATCCATGAACCCAATCTATCTTCTTTCTAGTTTTTATTTTCCATAAATCATTCTAAGGAATAAATTTGTGAAAACTTTTCTCACTTTCACTTATCTATTGTTGTTTGGTTTCACACTCTGTTTGCTCATCCTTGTAAAAATTGAAAGTTATCCTCCCTCCAAAGAGGATTATATTCTTGGAGTATTATTCGAACTGGGTCTTTTTCTTGGAAGGTTTGTTCATGCGGTTTCCGCTCTTATCTGTTTGCAAAAACACAAAAATATATTAAAATTTCGTGAAAATAAGGGAAAATATAAAGTTTTAAAAATATTTTGGCATATTTTGACCATTTCCATGAATAGATTAGAATGGCGATTTGTCTGGTCTATTTTTATTAATATTTTTGGTTCGACCTGTGATCCTGATTACGCTTTGATGTGGTATTGGCTACTGAAAAGCCTAGTCGGACATAATCCTATTCAAAACCTCTTTTAAGCCTTTACTGCACTTTTTTATTAAATTAGAACATGGATTCAATACAAAATACGGAGGGTTTTCCTGCTTTTCATTTCCTTTTTTAAAAATTCAACAGTTTTTAGAGAAAGCATGAGAGAGGATTATTTATTTGCGTAGTAAAAAATGCAAAAAATAAGCTCTTTGAGTTGTTTGTTAGCTGATCGTGAGTGCATTCATGCAAAATCCTGGATTTTTAGACTTTTGAATATTGAATGGAAGGTAGATAGCTAGTGCCGGTTTTGTGATTCTCTTTTTCATTGAAGTGGAAACGCAAGCTGACTACAAACACCAGAGAAGCTAGCAGTCAAACGCAGTGATCTCTCAGTTTAGAAAGTAAAATTAAGCTGATTATTTGATCTCTCTTTTCCATCCTGATTTATTTTTTGTAACTTGAGCAGTCTGTTGATCATTCCCAGAGACAAAATCACGGCATTTAAATCTCGTCAAGGATTGCAGTAGACTAGGATTTTAAATCTACACTGCACAATGAAACCTTTTTAAATTTTATTCAAAGCGTCTAATTTAAAACTCGTTCAAATACGTAAAATTCAATCAATTCCCTATTTTTACTCTCGGCCTTGGAGTTCTGTAAAATTAAAGTTTATCAACCGGAGAAATAAGATTTGTGTGCCGGTTTTTCTCTGATTTGATGATGCGTCAGACCATGTCCAAGTCACGAAACAGAAGACAAAACAAGACAAGGACAAAGTCTAATTAAGAGCAACAAACAGGGTTATATTTACAAAGTAGAAAGCCTTGCCTTTCTTTCCATACCAAGTCTCTGTTTTTTATGTTTTGGAACAAGTATTCCGTGCATTTGAAACGAGCCAAAACAAAAGAGAATTCTAGGAAAAGGGAAAGTTGTAAAGCACGAAATTGTCATTAAGGTTGTGTAACTCTTCCGTTTTTACTTTCCCTGGTTTACTTTTTCTACTTTTTCCCTACTTTTGGTAGTAAAAAGCATTTGAAGGAAGCAGTAAAAGCAAGTATATTTTTAAAAGTACTAGAACGGTGGAGAAATGGATACAAAAAAGACGCAAATAAACTAACCAAATTACGCAAAAACTTTTACTGTTTGAGCAGAATGTTTAGAAATGTTTAGAAATGGCATTATTTAATTATTTAAATGCTTACAGTACAGCTATCAAACAAACAGTTTGCATAAATGGATTTAAATAGACTATTCTGTACGATTTACGTAATTCTGTGAGTTTGATTTTGGAAAGATCTGGATTAGGATTAGAGTACTTGAGAAAGTACATTCGTAAGCAGTTTAAACACCGTTTATGTAATAAGCAAATAGCATCGGAAATTATAAAAGATCTAAGATTTATTTACATGGGGAAAGATTGCGTAACAAGATAAAAAGAAATTTGTTTTAGGAGGAATTCTTATCGCCCGGAGCACCAGCATAAATTAGCAATGCAAGTTTTCTCACCTTGTAAAAAGCGCTTATTTTGATTAAAATCGCGCCTCAAGCTCAAAAGAAATGAAGGCCAAGGGCAAGTTTTTAATTTGAAGGGGATCTTACGAACGAAACGTGGAATTAATAAACAGTTGGAACTTTATCTTTTCTTTAAAGATAAACAAGAAAGTACTTTTTAGAATGGGCTTACAAAACGGCAAAAGCTTTGCAGATTCAACAATAAAAGAAAACTAATCACAAATAAAATACATAAATTGGGTTAAATTTCCGCATGGAATGACGCTAGATAGAAACAGAAAAAATCTTTGCAAAAAAGTGGAACTGCAAACAAAAAGAAATCAAATAAAAACCCGAAACTGGAAAGAAAGCTACTGAAGTGAATCCTGGATTTGAAAATATAAAATAAGCTTAAAATACAAGCTTTCAGCTGTGTGACTTGCTCACAAAGCGTATCCATACAAGCTTGTCTCTGCTTTTCTTTAGAAAACAACAAAAAACAAAGCCTGAAAAGTACTAGAGCCGCTTTCTTTTTATCGTTTTATTCACTTTTTGTTAAAAAGAGAAAATAATATTCAATTTTTTACTTGTCTCTGTTTTTCTTTTGAAAACAACAAAAAACAAAGCCTAAAAAGTACTAGAGCCGCTTTCTTTTTATCGTTTTATTCACTTTTTGTTAAAAAGAGAAAATAATATTCAATTTTTTTCTTATCTGATATCCATTGAGTAGTAACAGAAAAAAGTGTAATACAAGCTCATTTCTGAAATGGAGCGGAGAAATAAAGGTCACGGGAAGAAAGGGAAGACCCGCAAATGTTGTTAGGAAAAGAAGAAGAAAGCAAATCATATTCTTTTCTTTCATCTTACCGAAAAATACATAGAAAAAACGAGAAACCGATCTATTTAAGATTTACTATCTTTCTCCTTCATTCTTCCTTTCATTGTTGTGCTTTTCTTTGAAAATGGGGAAAGTAAAAAATCAAGGATTATGTTAAGAAAACAAAAATGGCACAATCGTCACAATCAAAAAAAAGCCGAAGCAGCAGAATAAAAAATAGACACAACAAGTTAAATAAACCGTGTTCCAATTGAATCGCTCTAATTCTCAGCTGATAAGAGAAAGTTTGGAATTACTAGTTAAAAATTAGAATTAGTTTGGAGTTGCCCCCATTTTCTAGTCTCAAGTGCATCCAAACCAGCTTTATTGGCAATTCCAATTGCCAATAAATTTTTCACTAAATCAAAATGAATTACGGGTATAAATTGACCGTTTGCTGCTTTTGTTGCAGTTTTTTAAGTAAAATGGATAGCGATCTACTTATCGATCGAGAATCAAGTGGAAATTTTAAAATATTACTAAAGGAGAGTGGGAGGATAGGCAAAGGACTCTTGATAGTCATTAGATTAGATACCGTGCATAACTCCCGTTAAAAAAATTTACTTGTTGGCCGTGGTAGTGTTTTTTAAGCACTTGAAAAATTTATCCTTCGAAGTTATCCACCTCCACTTTTTTCTGCTCTAGTTAGAAATACAACTTGTTTGGAGGTTAGTTTTTTAGAGAGAGGAAATAAAATTCAGAGTAATTTGCCTTCGTTTTTACTAGTTTTTACTCAGATTGGTGTACAAGAACAAGCTGGAACTAGAAGAACGGAGGAGTGAAAGCAAAAGCCATTTATTTTATAAGTTCACATCCAGTTCAGTTTAGAGAGTTTCTTGTCCTCCGGCCAAATATTGGGGTATTCAATCGGATCCCTACTTTTCCAACTCTCGTGGAATACTTTTGGAATCTAGTTCAACAGAGAAAAATGCAGAGGAGTTACTCCAATAAAGCCTAGTTTTACTCTTTCGTAAATATTTTTTGTTGAATTGGGTAAACTTGAATCACTTTAGATACTGCTAAAATTCAATTTTTTGAAGTTAAAAACATACAATTGCACTATTTTACTTACATTTTCCTTGAAAATTACACAATATGTTTTGATTTTAAAAGTTTATTTTTGTAAATTTTAATCCCGGAAGTTTACAAGAATTGCCACAAAACTTTAAACTTAATCACAAAACTTTTAATGTTTAACTTTTTGTATTTCGTGTTCCAATTTTTAAGTAAATAGCACACAAACAGCACTGTCCAGCCGTAAAACTTTATTCTTTTGTCTGACACTCAAATCAAAACACGCACTCTTCCTCAATCCTCACCATCTGCAATAGCACTTTTGATTTGATCTTTTTTAAATGTATGGTAAATTTCCTTTTTGAAACAAGTGAAAATTTGAAAACAGTTAAGAAATTAAACCTTCACTTGACTGGAACTTCCGTTCAATTTCAACTCAAACAAATGACATTAAAATTTTCGAAGAATAAACATTCATTTATTTTGTGTGCTGCGTTTTCGTTGTTTTTAAAAAGAGCTCCGTAATGACGTGATCCGGCTTGGCTGAAGCTTGGCAGAAGACTGAACTCTGCTGCTGGAAACTAGTGAAGCAGCAGTAGTGCTGGATTTTTTTTCCGCTGGAGAAAAGACAAAAGCTGGAGAAGGGAAAAATCCTCTGCAGCTCTCCGTTTTTATATTCCTTACGCTCTCGCGTTCAACTCTCTTCAGCTCGTTGTGGTTCTTACAAAAAATGCACTATTTCCTGCTTAGATATGCATGCATATGTGTACGTTTTGCTACTACTCTTGCCACTACGTGTACGCGCCTTCTCTCTTGTAATGCCTTGCAAAAACCAGCTTTGGAGAGAAGAACTGGATAAAAAATGGAAAACCTGGAGAATCCTGGAGAAAGGAAACTTTCGATTTACCTCTCAAGCTCAGCTCAGTATTCAAACTTGACT
>JAANSO010002220.1:0-14109 GCA_036507315.1 Lepidocyrtus fimetarius
CCAAGTAAAATGTCCTCTCGGTATAAAAACTAAAAGACGGGATGATATGAGAAGGAAAAGATCGATGATACTTTTTTCAAAGTTGACGTGAAATGGAGAGAAAAGTGAAAGATAAAAAAGATGCTGCTATTCCAATATAAATGCTTCTTTTGGCTAAACCTAGAATGATTTATTTCTTTAGAAAAAATCTCACAAAAATGGCGCTACAATTGTAAATGTCACGTCAATGATGTGTGAGAAAAAAGAATGTATCAGCTTCTCAAAGATTTTGTTTGTATTCTAAGAATACAATTTTCTCCATCCAGCTTAAAGCTAAAAGTGTATTTTTAGCAGTTTTGCAATCAGTGAAATGAATTAAATATTGATTCTTTCTATTTTTATTGTTTCAAATGTCAAATCTGAACACGTAACTGAAGTGAATTAGAAAGCATTGTGTAGGAATTAAAACGAAGTGTGTTTTACGTGGAACATTTTATTCAATTGAAAGTAAGTTGGTTTGAATATAAAGCTTAACACAATTGATACAGCTTTTTACTTGAAGATTAACATTGGCTAATTAGCTGTTTAATACAAAATGAAATGATATGTTTTATCCAAACAAAATGGTTCAGTGCATTTGTAGTATTATCTACGGCGTATGGATATGGTCGTAAATAATTTATTGAATAAAGTCTAATGTCTTTGTTTTCACCAGTACATAAAATCTTGTTTTATATTTATTATAACATGAAAGGCTCATCTTCATGTAATCAGTCAGAGAGAAAGTGAGAGATAAGGGAGGAGGAAAATGTAGAGAGGGGAGGTAAGGTAAAAGAGAGGGAAATCAGGCAGGATGAAGCTGTATTTAAGGTGTTAAGCTATTCATGAGTTTTAAATTGATTTTAGCCTGCTTTGTAGATATTACGCGTGTTACAACATGTACATTCAGCTTAAGTCTAAAAGTCTTAAACTTAAGTTAAAGCTTTGGATAATGTGTTGGTTCAGTTTTGCCTGTAACAAAGTGCAACTTTTAACTGTGCTTTTTTGTTTTTATTACGTTTTGAAATTTAACGATGAAGTAAAATTACAGTAAAAATTATTCATAAGAAACCAACAGAACTTATAAAAACAATCTGACTCCAGTATTTTAGTTTAAATTGATAGGTTTCATTCGTGCTAAGGCGGTATTAATAAAAATTTAATGCCTGTCAATTTCAAAATTTTGTAAATAATCCATTGAACAATTTTTCTAACACGTTTCACTATTAATCTCTGTTGTTTTTTATCTAAAAATATTTCCCACTTTCCCTCAGTCCAGTTTAACTGCATGGATTGAATTGAGCTATTTATAATTTCAGCTTTTATTAAAGCCTAACAAGGTTCATCGTTCACGTCTTCTTATAAATCATATGCAAATAAGGTTTCCCTTTCAAAAAGTCAATCAACTTGCCCTTGCCTGAATTGCTTGCTCAGTCATTTTTTTGTAAAACTTTTCCCTAAACAAAAATATTTACCCAGGAAAAATTGACTTGTCAGATCAGACAACACTCCGTCTTTCTCATAATTTTTATCATCATCATCAGCTTGCAAACTATTTTGATCCGTATGAAGCGAAAAAAGTGATGTCAAGTCACTTTGAACGAAGAGAATGGTAAGAGCACGTAAACAATTTTTTCATGAAGTGTTTGCTTAAGAAAACTTTTTTGAACCCTGCCCTGGTACGGATAAAAGTTTTCCTTTTCCTATTCATTCTTATATATTATTGAATTAAGAATTTTTTCCTAGGAGAGAGAAAGATGAAGCAGACGGTAATGACCTTTTTCAATCATTTTTTTTACTTTTTTATGAATAAAAGCAACAAAACTTGCAAAATTTTCAACTTTCATGTTTTGAGAAGAAGTAAGACGCTGTAACGGTTGCCGAGGGATCGTAATTCGATAACTTACAATTGTAATTTTCATTCAATCTTTGATTTTTGGGGAGTTCTAAGATTGTTACAAGTAATAAAATGAAAATCAAGAGAAAGTTCCTTCAAATGGTATATCTTGGCTATATGAAAAGTCCTCATGTTACATGTTGTCGAGAAGAAATTCTTTTTGCAATTTTATTTGATTTTAAACGAAATCAATAATCAACCGTATCTGTAAAAAGGAATGAAAAATATAATAAAGCAATTTATAAACAGTTTTTTAACAATCGTTAATATTTATTCAAAGTAAACTAGGTTGATTTGATATGTAATTTTAACAGTTTACTTTTATCTCGAGGATGTTAGCATTCCACTTTAAATCCTTCATCCTTTGTTTTGCTTTTGTATTCAAGCTCGTAGTTGGCAGTTTGTTAAAAGCTGATGGGATGCTTGCTCGTAAGCAAAGTGGATTCCAATTAAAAAGAAATGTTTTGGCTTTTCATAGCTCGTTACGAAATAAAATCAAAAAAGGATTACGCGGAAATTTCAAAATAGACTTTCATGGAATAAAGTGAGATTTTGTAAATCTAGTGCAAATTGGAAAGGAAGAGCACTTAAAATCGTTATCATCCGTATGATTGTTAACATCGTCACTTATATCTGTGAATCACCAACATCAACTTGTAAAAACTAGATTTTATTATGTTTACACTTTTCAAATGTTGTCATTTTCTATTCTTTCTCATCGTCATTGTATTGTCAGGAGTCGGGAATATTTAGAAGTAGTATTAGGTACTAATGCAAATTTAATGAAATGTTCTCTTGGTCTTCTTTTTTGTTAAATATTTGCAAGGGGTTTATTCTTGGACAATGCATGGCTTGCACTTTAATGTGCAAGATTACGCCCAATTGAAATGTTAAAGAATAGTGCGTAATTATAAGGAAGGTAAATAAATCTGCGGTTGGTTGTTATAAAAGTGCTATTTATAAAAACGATTATTCTGTTATCGCCTTATTTTTTGGTGTCAACCTCAATTCTCATCATAATAATTTGAATACTACTCAATATATATACATTACACGCACTTGGGTTTATTATAGGTGCAAGAAGAAAAGTTTTCAAATTCACTGTTTCTTTACAAAATGTGAGAGTTCCTTTATGCAGGCAATCAAATTCAATATCTTGTAATTTTATGCTTATGGCAAGTGTCCCATCTAATATCAGATCATCAAAATCTTTTCCTCTCTCATTTCGTTTTATAGCTTGTCTGGGAAAATGTGAAAAGGGATATCATCAAAGTAATAAATATTTAGTAGGAAAAGGAAAGTGATTTCGGTCTGCGTAACAGCAGTTACCAAACTACCATAACCGTAATTACGATTGAGATAATTTTAGATATTTTTTGGCTACGTTTTCTTGGCCTTTTCACAAAAACCTGCCTTTGCTGGCTCCGGAAAAGAAAATGTTTATTGCTAATTTCATTTTTGCTTTTGAAAATAAAAAACGAAGAAAGGAGGATGATGAAGACAAAAGGAAAAGTTGATGAAATGGAATAAGCTTTTGTGGAAAAAGGTGTGTATAAGCTTCTGAGTGATGAAAATGATGATGATGATGAGTGGGACCAAAAAATTGGCTTAATCACATCAATAGAATTGGAATATGTTTTGGCAAGGGAGTTAACTTCTTTAGAAAATGAGAATGTCGGAAAAAGAATCCCATTAAATAATGAGTTTTTGGTTTGATCATGTTGATAAAATAGAAAAGATTATGTTGGTGGAGTGCCTACAGAACAAAACACTGCTGACTTTGCTCCTCTTTCGTAACTTACTCACTATGAGAGATCAAAAATTACACGGGATTGTTTTAGCTTTCCTGCTAATTTGTAGAAGAGCTCTCAATTTTATCTGGAGGAAGAGAAACTTTGTTTTCAAACGAAATTAGTTAGAAAGTTATCACAGGTCAAAAAGTTAAACTTGGTAATCATTTGTTAGTCTCCGCTAAATGTTTTAGTTATGCATTCCCTCTTCAGTACTGCAGAATGGTATTAAGTTAGTATTCACAAGTTGAATTAAGTCTGCTAGAGAATATGTCTATGGTTGGAATAATGCGGAAGAAGGGTGAATTATCTGACGAGACTTATTTTGTATGTCACTCAAATCTGCCAAAGTAAGAAGGAAAAGGAAGACATGAAGAGCAAGGACAAAGTAGTCAAAGATGACTTGCACGTGGACATTTTTAATTTCAAATAATTTCATAATGAAGTTACAAAGTGTGGAGATACCTTCAAGGAACCTGTCGAAAATAATGATATGTATTCTTTAATTTTTACCATCCACGGTGAATTGGATTTAGTGACATTATTGAATTTATCTGAATTGCAAAAACGTTTTGTTTATAACCTATGAGCTAACCTCTTAAACTTATATTTAAATAAAATAAATGGACGTCTACTTCTACGGGTGATCAAATATATGAGCAAAACTACATGTGAGCAAACAACAAAGAATGACAACCAATAAGCTAAAAGGAAAGAGTAGTTGAGTAACTTTTAACAAATTTTAAAATTGCTTTTTTATTTTTCAGAGAGAGAATGTCCTCCAACGTGGGATGGGTGGCAATGTTGGAACTCTACAAAGCCTGGAGTGGTTGCAGAATCCTTTTGTCCAAACTACGTTTACTTTCTAACGGAAGCCCCTGCATGCACAAGTAAGTTTATTCCCATTGCATCGTAAAGAGAGAAAAAACTTGTTGCCATTTTCTTTTTAGCATTCAGCTTGCATTACGGTTGCATCCGGTCCCATTTTTTTGAGAAATAAGTAAACGAGTGATCGATCACTAGAGCCTGACTCTTGGAAAAATTGGGTAACCATTATTTGGAAAATAATGGGTTTGTCGTTTGTTTGGCAATGAAAATGTAGAGCAGTTTTAATATACAAAGTTGTCCAACTGTGCCATAGCCACGAAGTTTTATTTCTTTTCAGCACGTAACATTTGCTTCTTGGGGGAGTGAAGGCGGATGTCTGGCAAAAAAGTGCAGATCGATAAATTGAAATTATTTTGGGTGAAAGTAAACCCAATTTTTATGATTAGTGAGTGGTGAATTAATGCAAATGGATCAATTAGGGAAATGAAATTTCGATATTGAAAGCCTAATATAGCATTACAAAAACGGAAAGGGTCATGTGTCATCTCCATCATAGTTGTGCCATTAGTAGTTATTGCTTACCGGTGGCTACATTAGGCTGACGACTTTTGCACCTTTTTTGGAGGTTTTACTTTCTTATATGATGAACGATAATGATGTGTGGGTGGAATAATTCAGTAGGAGTAATGAAATGAAGTGACAAATTCATGGATGCGTGAATTAAAAAGGTTTAATTGTATAATGTTCAAAGTATGTGACGCAGATGAGCAAAAAAATTTAATGAATGAGTTAAAAACGTTAATGAAATATAGTTTGGAATCGTGAGCTCTGTATTTGTGATGTCAAAACAATGTCACTATTCAAGTAAATAGCTTAAAAAGCTTCCTTTAAAACTTTTTTGTCACAAACACCAAGGCCACGGCATTTGAAAACGCAATGAATTGAGAATAGATTTGAAGTGAATCTAAAAGTGAGGCAAAACTCGTCTGAAAACCACTCCATTCCAATTCTCCAGTGATCTGTAAGAAAATAAAGAAGTTTCCAAGAAAGCAGAGATCGTTTTCTTCCCTTCTGTTCCAGATTTTTTCCTCACTCTTAAAAATTTAATATTTGAATAGAATAAAACAAAAGAAGTTTCAAAGAACAGGAAAAACAGGGAATAATAATAATACCATTGTCACGTTGAAATGTAAAAGAAAAAGGCAGCCCAGTCTAAAAACTTTCCTTTTCTTTCCATTCATTCCTAAAAACAGGATTTTTTTCTAGTTATGAAAGAGTTTTGTAAGAGAGAGGAGGTGCCATGAAAAGGGAAACAGTTTCAAAGAAAAACTTTTTCCGCTTGAGAGATTATCGTCATGATACATTCCCTTCCAATTCACCACTTTCACAAAGATTTTGCATAAGATACCAGCAAAGTTGAATTGCAAATGAAAGGGGAGAAAGATTTGTTCAAGTGGAAACAAATTGGATAGAAAAGAATGGAAATGGCTATGAAATCGATACTGCTATATAGATTATTATCATCGCCAGTGCTTACCTAATTGCTTAAAAATTTGAATAACGAAGGAATTTCATTAGAATTGGGTTTATTGTAGAAAGGACATAGTTTTTATTTGTTTCAAAGAAAATAGAAAAGCTCACAGTTTCCAAAAGTTCATTAAAATTTTGTTCCAGTCTTTTTAAATTAAAAAAGGAAAGAGGGAAGTTCTTAATGAAGGTTACCTGAGCACAGGAAAAGGGACAGATGCGAAAAACTTCCGCTTTTAATAGTGATTAATGAAAGATGAACTCTTATCCTTGAATTAGGAAAGTATTTCTTACGTTACCCTTATAATTGTAATGCTATTAGATAGATGAAAATTGATTTTGTTTAAATGTTAGTGCCTTTGGTGAAGCAATGTGACTCTAACGGCACGTGGATGACCTACGGGGGCAAGGAATGGACAAACTACTCTATTTGCTCCATGTCAAAAGTGATGATTCAAAGGAACCGAAGTTACGTTTTGGTAATTGCTTATGCAATTTCCATCGTGGCACTCGTCCCGGCTTGCTTGATATTCTTTTCTTTCAAGTAAGTTAAATTATGAAATGCTTTAATAGTTGTGTATTAATTACATGAAACAGAAATTAGAGGAACAAAGGAATTTTTGTTTTTAAAGTTTATTATTTACTTTTATATATACACAAGTACATGTTTAGAAATGCATGTCAAACCAAACTTTAGAATTAAAATTAATCAATTTTAACTTACTTCATTACACAATTCAAACGAAAACCACACCTTAAAAATTATTGATTAAAGTAATCTGTGACTAAAATAATTAATTAAAAAGAAATTATAACAAAAGTAGTTTTAAAAAGTAATCAAGATAACCAAGAAATACTTAAGTAGGGTTATTAAAATAAAATTAGATCTGCTCATACAAATACTTTCCCCTCTTTGCATTAAATTTGCGCTTTAATTGTGGCGACCCACAAGCTTCAGAGCACTTTTTAACGCTGTGCCAAGCTAGGTAGAGGAAAGTCCAGAGAAGAAATAAGAAACCTATGGTGGCCAAGCCGAGAAGAATCATTGCAAGAGTATACGTACCTTCGTCATCTTCATCGTCATCGTTAATGAAGGTGCCTGGTACTGGAAGAAACGGATCTGGAAGGCCACCAGAATTTCCCTCACTAAATTCATCTGGACTTGATATTGTGATCGTGATTGGAACTGATGAGTCTTCTGCTCCCAACCTTAACTGCTCACCGATGAGTTTATTCGAAGCGTTAGAGATAACCTTCCAAGTATTTCATTTGAAGGATGCCGTCAATAAATTGGACAATTGTGCTTTTCTGGATTTCTTCTTCTTCTCCACCAAGCAATGAAACTTTTATTTGGTCTGGAGTTGCAGAAACGAGATTTTGTTGGATGAGGTTGTTAATTGACTGTACCTTCTCTTCCATTTCTCTCATAATTGCGAGTCCCGTAGCACATTGTTGGACATCCTCTAGGTACAGTTGTTGCTCTTCAGGTGTTGCAGTATTACTGGACACTTTCTTTGCTAAGGATTCGGGCCAAAAAGGATCTTCTGATTCCCGACGAGCTACGTAGTCCAAATTAGCTTGGAGCATGTCAGCCAGAACGTTTAATTCAGCCAAGGACTGGGATAGAGCTGTTTGGTCATCGTTTAAGAGACTAGCTAAGCCGGTGTCACTGTTGTTGCTACTTTGTACAAGCAATGTATTTTCTTCCTCCGAAACTTCCTCTGAAGTGTCCATCGGCTCTTTGAAGCTCTCTGTTGGGAAGTCACTTTCGTCTAAAATTGGATCTTCAATGTATTCAAAGACGGAGGACGGAACTTCTGTTGTGGGTGGCACGGTGCCCGGTGTATTTTCATCTTGTTCGTCGAACAGCCAACCTTTGATCCATCCCTCCCAACCTGGCGGTTCTGTAGTCAGTGAACGGGATGTTGCTGGGACCACTGATAATCCTAGCGTCAAAATCACTGCGTATCCCAGCAAGGCGATTCTTGAAGCCATCTTGTTTGAACTGTAAACAGTAATAACACTGCGGTTTTAAAAAATAATGAAAATAAAATACTTCCATTTATTTAAAGATTTACGACTAACTTTATTTTATTAGGTAAAGTAATTTTAATTCGTGTAAAAATTAAGTTAAAAGTTAAATACTTTAATTACCTTCAGACTTTTCCTTGTTTATAACGTTATTCTTATTTATGAATATTTCACTTCTAATTCTGATGTTTTACGGAGTTTTGGATATTATATTTTGTACTGTTGAACATTAAGTCAGTCCAGATTTGCTTCACTTCGCTGTCTAACTGAAATGAATGATTTGCAGAACTAAACTGAAAAGGAAACTGCCCTTGCTATTTATTTATTTACCCTGGAGTAATATGTATACCTAGTAGATAAAGATGGTAATTGACTGAAGTATGTTTAACAGAAAAAACAAATTTTTCTCAAAACCTTATCAGTAAAGAATGCATTTATAATATATCCAGAAAAATGAAAGACTGATATGGAAATTTGAGCAGCCGAAGAAAGACGAGACGCGATGTTATCTTCTTATCGCATTTTTCGTAATTGTTTTTACGTTCATGGATGTGAATGTACTTGGAGCTGCAGCTGCATTTTAAGAATTAAACTTATTTACGATAAAATATTTACCATCAACTAAAAATAAATCAGTTCTTTAGGTACTCTACCTTCATTTGAGCCAGCATTTCCTTCATAGCTCAACGTTATTAAGTAGCAGTTAAACACTGGCTGGTTATCATAATGTGGTTGACATGCTTGCTCTGCTTAAATATTAGATTATTTTAAGACGTATTTTTACGGATTAAGGAAGTCCACGTATTAATACTGCTTCAAAAATCATGATAAAAATGCTAGCTAAACGTTTACTATATTTAATGAGTCATTTTAAAATCCATACTTGAAAAATATGATTCAGCTTTCATTGAGTTTTAGTAAAATCTTCTTTGAGCAAAAATTATGGCATTAACTTACTTCATGACGTCGCATTCTTTAATTAAAATTAACTGCCCTTGTTTAGTTTAAGTAAACCTTTACAAGTTGAATACAACAATTGTATATCATTACATTATGCGTCGGATAGAAATTTATTTATGTTAAAGCAAATTGCTAGTTGTATAACAAAATAAGAAAAGGAAGCAATTAACTAATTTTGAACATTTCATTTATGGCTAAATAGGCAATTACGAGTTCACCGTATCATCCTTCATCAAAATACTGTTCTTCTCGTTGATTCTGAATGGACTCCTTGTAATCATTTTTAACACGACAGTGATGATGAGGGAGTTTGGTGGTGGAGGGGACTCCACAACAAGACAGGCAAGTAACTTCACATGAGTCATGCGTCATAAATGACATGACATTTGAAAAAGAAACGTTTTTTTATCTTTTTTTGGCTTTTTTAACATTTCTTCATAACAGAACAGCGTAGGCTGCCGCCTTCTCCTCATTTCCACGAAATACTCAAGAATGACAAACTACATGTGGATGCTTTGCGAAGGTTTCTACTTGCACAAACTCATTGCAGCTGCTTTCGCAGAACAAAAGTCTCTTCTTGTCTTTTACTTAATTGGATGGGGTAAGTTGAGATAAGCTAAAAACACATTCCATTTACCATTTCAGTCAGGTACTTGAGCAAACAACGTATTTGAATGTGCCTTCTGGTTTTACAGTGTTTCCATTGTTCCCAACCGCATTCTATGCAGGATACAGAATCCTCGCTGCAAATGATGAGTGCTGGGTTGTCCCACAAGACGAATGGGAATGGGCATTGAATGGTCCAAGCCTTCTTAGCTTACTTGTAAGAATTACCAAAAATTTCTTCTTTCTTTACAAAGTTAATTTTAGAATGGATAGAATTAAGATTTAGTCAAAACTACGTATTTCATTGAGTGACTCACGAATTCAAGGTTTTGCATATACACTACTGCAAAAACGTATCTCTTCCATGATGATGGTGATGATTATGACAATGAATGGAAAGATTTAAGTAAAAAATAACGTTTTACTATTTGTAAATTATTTCTCCAGGTAAATACTTTGTTCCTCATCAATATAATCCGGGTTCTTGTCACTAAACTACGAGCCCATGCACAGGAGCCCAGTCAGTATAGGTAAGTAGCAGAATTAATCTGTTTTAAAAAATATTGTGAAAAGATGGAAAAAGTAAATGACCTGAGTCTTCTGCTCGCTAAATCATTCGGTTTTTAAACCAATTCCAAAGCTGCCCTGAAGCACAATTCATTATAAAAAAGTTTCCTGCTTTATGTAATAAACTTGAATTCTACGCTGTATCAGAGTTTCAAATTGGAATTTTTAAACAATTTAGCACCTTTCCAGGCATATTTCGAGCTTATTTAATCCTGTATGTATGCTGAATACACAGCTATAGTCCACTAACTTTATTAAAGGAAATGAATTAGCTTTGTTTTTCACCGTCATCCATCACCAAAACTTTTCGTAATAAACGGGGTGTCGATGAGACTTGTGGAGGTGATGTTGATGGTAATGGAATAATACGTAATTGGCTCTTCCCAATTAGAACAAAAGATAATGAAGCACCCGTGAAAACCTAAAATTATATTTTTTATCATTTCTCCGAGGAGAAAAGACACCATTGAATTGAACTTTGGCTCTTGTTCTTTCTATAACATTCTAAATTTCTGGTGAAATACTTCGAAAAGTTTTAAAAATACGTCATAAGTTTTCCTTACTGATCTATCCATGAATAGAAGAAAAACTAAGGAATCAATAGGTTTAGACAGCAGAATACAAGGAAAAGTGCTAATTAAGTATGTCCTCCTTGTTTCCACTAATTATAGAAAAACAAGAGAGGAGAAAAGAGAGAAAACTCGCGTAATAAAATAATTAAATTAGGATGGAATAGAGAAAATGGCTAAAAGTTTTTCAACTACTTTCCCTTTATTATTCTGTCTCCTGGAAATGCTCTGTTTTTATAATGAGTCCATCTTTCATTTTCACTCTTTGTTTCCCTTTGTTAACATCTGCCTGCTTCATATAAACAAAGTCTTCTCTTTGCTTTTTCTCTAAATAACACCTACGCATTAAAAATCTGAGAATTTATTTAAAGTTTAGTTTAAAGAGATTTCAAAGTATTTTTCTCAGTTTCCACACTGAATTTCATTGTTGACCGGAAATCCTTTTATGTAAAAATAACAAACGAAAACTGTCCTGTACCTGGCTACAATTTCGTTCGTCTGACCTATTTCCAACTTGTTAAGAAAGTAGTTCAGAGGTAAAGACTAAGAAAAAGCTGTCTATTTTAAGCTAAAAAAGAAAGAAATGAATCTGCTCAATTTTATTAAAGTCTGTCTGCTGTCTCTTTTTGCAAAAAATTAAAATAAAACAGGATATATTTTTAAAAAGGAAGTAAATTTTTGGCGTTTCTCTAATGAATGGATACTATTTGGAGAGAAAACGCTGAAATAGCACAGGGAAAGACGGGGTCGGACTTGGAACGTTACGTTGTTGGCAGAAAAAGCCGTAAACCGTTGACTATGACATAGCTCCCTTGCATGGAAGTCATAGGGAAAGACAAAAACAGGAAGTCACGNAGTCATAGGGAAAGACAAAAACAGGAAGTCACGCACGGCCACATTGCAGATTACCAGCAGGGTACAAAAGGCCAAAGAGCTTCTTTGCTGCCGTGCACCATCCCATCTTTCATGACTTTTCTCTGTCTCCATCCATTATATTTTTTCCTGTCCAGTTTTTTTAGAATTTGAACAAACAAAAGAAACTGAAAGTTGAAGGTAGTTTTTGTACAAAAATTCAAAACTATTTTGCAGCTTTGAGCTAAAAACTTTTAACAAGGCAGAGTCATATATAAATCTTTATTCTGCAGGGGTTGTTATTTATTTTTAAAAATGACCTTGTCATTAAAGCTTGTTCAAATCCAGTATTCAACATTGTTTTAAAATCAAGCCGGGTGTAAATTTTTTAGAGAAGATGAAAGAACTTAATTATGACTAGGTAAACTTTTTTGTTCTTGCACAAGCTCATTTACATTTGCAAAAATAACAAAACAGGGATTTAAAACAAAAAATAGTAGTTTTTTTATTATGAAATGTTCGAGCTTGTTGCAAAACCTGAGGGTGAAGATAGCTTAAAATGTCCTTGTCAAATGTTGCTTTTTTTCTCCACTACGTTTTCTACTGTAATAGTTGTATTTAAAAAATAATCTTAGGTGTAACCTTTGTATTTTACTATAAAATTATATTTACACGGTCTTGTGGCAAAAGAGAAATTCAAGTGACATGTTCCATGAAAGAGTTTAAAAAGCCAAGGACTTGTAAGGGGAAGGAAGCAAAGACAGATTTTATTATGAAGATGACGAAAGAGTCGTAAAATGTTGTATAAAAACACAATCATAAACATTTTCGTCATAATCATAATCTGGAAGACAAGGATAAACATAAACATGTTTAATTTCTTGGTATTTTGAGGCGGGAAAGGTTAAGTAATAATAAAATAGGAAAGGAAGCCAAAACACGAGCAGAAAAATGATCTCTTTTCTGTCAAAATTCTTTCTCCCTTTGGCTTCATGCAAACGCTCTGACCTTTCCTATTTAATACTGGGTAAATGAAAATTAGAAGAAACACGACCACAATCATGATCATGAAGAAGATGAGATTCAGCCTAGCTGATGCGGTCATGCATGTCAAGGCATGGGCGTAAAACATGTTTACTTTTTCTACAAACTTTCTCTAGCCGTTTGTAGCTTGCCAGTAGTTTTCTAATCCTAATCTTGCTAATAGAAGCGTGCCAGATAAAATATTTACTGTTAAAACAAAAGCTGTGGAGAAATGCAATGTCTCACTTTACCCCAGATCATGCAAACGCTCTGTGTGTGACCTTTCCTATTTAATACTGGGTAAATGAAAATTAGAAGAAACACGACCACAATCATGATCATGAAGAAGATGAGATTCAGCCTAGCTGATGCGGTCATGCATGTCATGGCATGGGCGTAAAACATGTTTACTTTTTCTAACTTTCTCTAGCCTTTTGCAGCTTGCCAGTAGTTTTCTAATCCTAATCTTGCTAATAGAAGCGTGCCAGATAAAATATTTACTGTTAAAACAAAAGCTGTGGAGAAATGCAATGTCTCAAGTTACCCCAGAATGAAAGGATTTAGATTAGAGTGGAAAGATTATGTAATCTTTATGGGGATATTTCAACCACACAATTTTCGGTGAACCGATAAAAAGCAGTTAAAGAGGGAACGAAACAAAGTCAGGATAAGTTTACAGAGTTTTCTATTTTGCATGACATTACATTACAATCCTTCCTCCGTCTTTCTCTTTCCTGTAATAAAGTAAATGGGTTGTGCTCAGAATAAAATTTATCGCTTTTACAAGTTGTCTCCTTTCTTGCTCGCTTGTTTGTGAGTGATATAAAAGTAAATTGGGGTAGGATCTATGATCTAGTTTTCTCCGGGATTTTGTTTGTGATTTAGGTGAATGAGAAATGAAAATGAACTTGTTTTCCCTCTTTCTCATGTTACTGTTATGTAAACTTATGTAACGGATTTATTCGTTTATCTAAAACACAACTTTATTTTATCTTGATCTCTTGTTTCTTACACAACAGGAAAGCGGTTAGGGCAACTCTAGTTCTTCTTCCTTTATTTGGGCTCCATTTCATCGTCACAATCTACCGTCCATCTTCCTCCACCGGTGTTTGTCAGAATTGGACCGAGCTCTACTTCTATGCAAATGATGTGCTTGATGGAACACAAGGTTTCCTTGTTGCGTTGATATTTTGCTATTGCAATGGAGAGGTAAACAAAATGAAAAGCTTTGTTTGAACTTTCGCAAAATTTTCGCAACCTTTAAGATATTTACTTTTCTATTTGAATTGCTATTTTCAGGTTCTTTCACTTCTCAAGAGAGCCTACTCACGTTGGAGGGAGCAACATTTTGATGTTGGCCACAACCGTCAAAATTCCCGTCACAGACCTAGTCGGGGCTCGGTTATGGGACGGTCTGTAGTTTCAACTCATATTTACTCAT
>JAANSO010002221.1:0-14106 GCA_036507315.1 Lepidocyrtus fimetarius
GTTCTGAAATAAGAGATGCGGCACAAGTAACTCGAGGTAATTTTGGGAATTCAAGCGGTAATGCACGGACAGTTGTAGTTTCCGCTCCAAGAACCAATCCAAACTTGAATAATGTTGCCCGACTTTGCCCCCGATCTGCTCTATACAATTCCTTTAATTCCCAGCATAGGAAAGCAACCCAAGAGCTACGCCAACTGCTTTTGGGTTAGCTAATTATCAATAACTAATCAAAACGCTATATTTAATTATTTGCAGTATTCCCTGTTATCACGTTTATGTTTTATAAATTGCATTTAGAACAACGGTCGTTAGAAGACTTACTATCCATGGCTTCTGTCTGCAGAGACAGTCCAATGATTAATTGCAAATTGTGGATTAACGCATTTGCGGGATGCATGCTTACTCATCCATTAACAAAGAACTTCCAAATGCCTGCCATTTGGGAAATTATGCCTGATCAATTCTTTAGTTCTTTTACATTGCGACAAGCGTTTCGACAGGCTGAAATGCCAGAACGGGACAGAGTAAGACATAATTAGTTTTAAGCTGAAAGAAAGCACAACTTAACAAAATTTGGTTTCATTCATAAAATCACTTTTAGGGTATTATTGTTGTTGACCAGCCTCAAACTGGTCGAAATGTGAACCCAGAGAATCTCGTAGCATATTGGAGAGAAGATGTTGGGGTAATTAAACTATCATTAGTTTCTACCTAGCATTTAATCATGTTACGACTTTGAAATTTAAAAAGACACATTAAATTGGTTAAAATTCTAGATTAACAGTCATCATTGGCATTGGCATTTAATCTACAGAATAGATGATCCTCCGCAGGAGGGTCGAAGAAAAGGAGAACTGTTTTATTACATGCACCATTCCCAAATGGCTCGGTCAGCTCTCACTACGAAAACTAGTATCCAAATCCGTATTGCAGAATTGAGGATGTATATGTATTAATTTGATTAGGTACAATGCGGAGCGCTTGGGAAATGGTTTGCCACGCGTAAGACCCTTAAGCATTGATGATAACCCTATTCTGAAAGAAGGCTACTTTGGAAAGCTTTTTGATACAAACTCTGGTCAAAACTGGGGGACAAGACAAGATAATACTCCTCTCAAAGTATGCTTACCTAATCACTAACAAAAAAATAGGCATTTTCCTTCAAAACAAGCTAAATATTTTAAATCAACCACTTTTTAGAGTTTAAATCGAACGGCTGATCAAAATTTAGCTGCAGAATATCGCAATGTAACTTTGGAACAGTTACGAAAGTTAAGAGACCGTATAATGGAAGCAATTGACACTGGAATGATTATTGATTCTGTAAGTAATTTAAAAATTACAAAACATACAACCGTTCATTTTGCTTTCACTCCAATAAATGCCAATTTTATTTTAGAATAACCGTCGGATTCCCCTCAACATAGACATTTTAGGTGATATTGTGGAGGCTTCAGAATTGAATCCGAATCCAAAGTTTTACGGAGCAGAAGGATTTCACAATATTGGACACATGATGATTGCCCACGCTCATGATCCTGACTATAAGCATTTCGTAAGAATACTGAGCAATACAGTTACTTAAAATGAATATGTTTATAAAGTATTACACAAACAATTTCAATTAAAATTATAATTAACTTTTGCTTCAAGGAAAATGCTGGGCCAATGGCTGATACTTCACATAATATGCGGGATCCAATATTCCACCGCTGGCATAAATAACGTTGACATAATCTTTGACACTTTCCAGCAAACCCAACCAGTTTATGATTTGAGTGGGGTAAATTGAAATGGCAGTTTAATAATAAGTAATAAAAAGCAGAGAAAGTAGTTACAATCTAAATGCTTGCCTTTTTTATTAAAATAGGGAAGCTTTCCTCTCTCTTGGCCAAACATCCAAGTGCAAAGCGTTTCCGTTCAGTCAACATTGTCTGGCTCAAGGCCAAATGAGCTCCAAACTTTCTTTATGCAAAGTCACAGTGATCTTTCCCGTGGCCTTGACTTTACTCGAACAGACGTTAATCGTCTGGGTCCAATCTGGTTAAAGTTCACCCATTTGAATCATGACCCATTTAACTACTCTTTCAATGTCCGCAACACGCTCAAATCCAATGTGAACGCTACGTTTAGAATATTCTTGGCTCCCAGGATGAATGAACATGGAGAACCATTTATACTCGTCCAACAGCGTACGCTTTTCTTTGAAATGGACAAATTTGTGCAACAACTTCGTCCAGGAGATAACGTAATCACTCGTCGCTCATTAGACTCTTCTTTGACCATTCCCTGGGAACAAACATTCCGTGATTTGGATAGAACCGTTGCGGAGCCTTCAGCTCAGCAATCTCTGTGTGGCTGTGGTTGGCCACAGCACATGCTTCTTCCTCGCGGAACTACAACAGGTCAAGTTTTTGATTTAATTGTTTTCCTAACAAATGCTGAAGAAGACAAGGTGGCTGGAACAAGTGCCCCAGCCCCACCAACTCAAGGTCCTTGCAGAGAGTCTTTAAGTTTTTGCGGAAGATTGAATCAACCTTATCCTGATAAGAAGCCAATGGGCTATCCTTTTGATAGACTTCCGTTTTCTCTGAGGGGCTCAATGGTTCAAAACTTGGAAGAATATGTTAGGGCAATCCCTAACATGGGAACAGTTCAAGTAAAAATAACGCATGACACGACGCGAAAACCTGTAAGAAGTGATGATGGTCCCACTGGCAAAAGAGAAATAAGTGGGGATCCTTCTGCCAGCGCATCTACTCCAATGTGCCCAGATCAAGGACAAATGCCTTCTCGTGGAAGAGGTGAACAGAGAACAAGACCAACTGCAATGGAAACTTCACCATCGAGTCCACGAGGTTCACAATCATCCTCACCATCATCATCTCCTCCACAAAGGAGACCTTCTTGGGGAGGTGGGAACAGCAGGGAAAGAAATCGAGGTTACGGATGGGGAGGCTGGGGTGGAGGTAGGAGACCTTCATCTCCAAAGTCTCCAGAATGGGAAAGACCCAAATCTCCCAAATGGGGATGGGGAGGATAATTTAATTTGAACATTTTATTTTGCTTTATTCATTAGATTTATGTATTATGTATGGGTATGCTAAAAATTCTGTTTATATGTAGAAAAATTAATTGAGCTTTGTTACTAAACGGTTGAAGTATTTATTCCATTTAAGATTCCTTTCGTCAAAACTCTTATTTCAATTAGTTTTAACCTAACTAATTAGTTATTATAAGAATAAATCCTAATGCTTTTTTAGAAAATAACTGCAAGAGTCAATCATCTGCACACGTTTACTTTGCAACCTGTGGCTCGCATTCTACTGTGCAAACATAGTCTCCCGTCTTGGGTAATCTACAGAAAAGGCATTGTATAAGGATTTGGAAAATGTATATTTGAGATCAATTTCACATATTGTTAAGCAGTATTTCTTCATTTATTCTTACACTTGTGTCCCCTGTCAATTCTACAAATTGAAGTTGGGCCATCCCTTCAAAACCATATCTGCACGTGATATCTGTCACGTCTTTGCCCAATCCTCTCAAAGATAGCAGTTTCAAATCTAATTCCATAACCAAAATATGTCATTATACTTTGAGTATCATTTTGAGTCTAAACACTACTATAAACTATTAAATGAATGTAAATGAGTATAATTACGTTGTAGATTGAGTATTGAAGGTTCTCTCTTTTCTTTCAGCATTTCCCTATTTAAATAGTATTGACCATCGCTTTTTAAATAAAAGTATTTGTATTTTATTCCAGTGAAATTGATATCTCTCAAGTCATTCAAGTTCGCCCATAGCTTGAGCACCCTCAATTTGGTTAAAACTTGACAAATGAGGACCATATCCTTTTTGGAAATATAAGCGTAAGTGAGAGAAGCTCTTTCCTTTTTCCCAACAACTAAATCAAGCAAATCTCCACACCGTTCCGGTTGATCAGATATTCTCAGCTCCGTGATTAATTTAAAGTTGAAGGCAATAGCTAGTATTGAAATAATCCCTGAAGGAATACATTTTCCCAGGTTTTCTATCTCCTACTAAAATCTCTAAACTCTCCACATTGGGAAATGAAGCCTTTATCATTGGAACCACGTCCCTTAAAGATTGTGTCATTTCTCCTTTAATGTCCACCTCCAGTTTAGATAAGCCTCGGAAGAAAACGTAGTTCCCAAAAATCTTTCCAACCGTATTCCAATTAACTTTTTTGCTATCCACTAGCTTAACACCGACGCGTAGAGAAACATGTAGGCTTCTTCGAACAATCTTGTCTTGTAAAGTGTAGAACATATCCTTCCACTCTCTGGTCATGAAAATCGGTGCTACGTAGGCTTTCAAATGTAAAAACTTGTTTTTCCCCGGCTTTGCTTGAAAGTCACTGAAAAATCGGACCAACTGTGGCAAATTCTTTGGACTTTTCATAGAGCTATCTGACATCCATAAAGAAAGTTCAGCCAACTTTAGAAATTCAATTTCACCCAAAGCCTCCACGCATTTATCAAATAAATCAACAAGTCCTTCATCCCTCCAGGTTATCTTCATTTTCTTAACACTTCTTCGTATCTTTTTTAATCCTTGATGGAATATTTTAGAAAACTCTGGAAACCATTGACGAATACTTCTCAGTTTATCCCTGGACTTTGTATGCCATGGTCCCACACTGCACCAAAACTCTTCTACGTACGGTATCATCCTAAATATTATGTGAAAGTAGGCACAGAGTTCTTTAGTAAAATGAGCGACGACTAATTTTAAAGGTTCGAATCCGAGTATAACTAGCTTTTAACTCTGACAATTTTAACATTTCCGGAAGTTTTTTAAGCGGCCCTTGATTTTTATGCAGGTTGTTAGTACAAATGCACAAACAACTCTTCTTCTGATAATGAAGGCTCCAAGTATCCGTAAACGTGTTTAAACTACGAAGACTGGTAAGCAGAGTGACTAACGTTTTCCAATGAAGATTACAATTGACTAGGTGAAGCTTGGACATGTGCCTTACTCCAATTTGAAACTCTTCCGGTTTTTCGCAAATGATTGTCTTCATTTGAAAATTGGTAACATTGTAGAAAAAGAGCTTAAAGTGACGGCGATTCTCTGAAGTGAGAAGACATTCACTAAGAAATTCACGACAGTATGATTTGGTACGGTTAGATCCCAGAAACGAAGTCCTTCCGTTGAACACTCTCGGAGTGTGATAAAACAAGTCATGATAGTCCCTCCACACCTTACAGACTTGAGGTACAGGTATGAAGGTCGATTTGGTTAAGGAAGGAAAAAATTTTCTTGAAAATTTGCTCAGGTAGAAGAAGAATTCCTTTTCTCTGGCGGTTTTTTAAAGACGGACTTTGGCTTCTTTGAGATTCCGACTCTTTTTCTTTTGGTTGGACAATTGTAACTTTCTTGTAATCGGATATTGACGAGGAGGAAGGTTCTTTTCTTCTTGGAGAGGAGCGAACGTCTTGGAAGTTGTTTCAGCGATAACTCATCCTCTACATTATTATTCAAGTCAGGTAGAAATATAGAGGACTTTGTAGCTATTGTATCACCAAATGGATCTTCATCATTTGCATTGTCAAACGTGATTTTAGAATCATCTGGGAAAAGTGAGAAACGAGCTTTCTCCATTTCACTTTTTTGTGGAGATTTCGATCTGGACTTATTCAAAAGTTTATGCTTAATTCCTCTCTTTAAAATGCTTTTTGTACTTTCAATCCTTTCTCTTGTATTATTCTCCACTTCATCATCTTCTTCTNCTTAATTCCTCTTTTTAAAATGCTTTTTGTACTTTCAATCCTTTCTCTTGTATTATTCTCCACTTCATCATCTTCTTCTTCTTTATCTTCGTTATTATCATTTACCATAATTCTAGCCCGAGCCGAGTTTACATTCTCATCCCCATCAAGACCGGATACATTGCTAGACGAAGTGAAGTCTTCCTCAATGATGGAATTATCACTGAATTTCGTACTAGCCCGTTTTCTCAAAATACTTTTCGGAACAAATTCAACAGGAGAATCTCCAATCCTTGGACTGGCGTCCCTTCTACTCCTTCGTCTTCCCCCGTCACCAACATTCCTACTATTTTCTTCCTCTACATCCGAATTTCTCACTTTACCTAAACACAGCGGAGGCGAGGCGCTGCGTAGTCTTCCTCTCGATTTCGACATAGTTTTAAAATTATTTATTTAATAAGCAAAAACATGTGCAAAGTCTCTCTCGTGCATTCTCCAATTAAACCTTAACTACTATTGTATGTGAACTCTTGAAAACAAAAATTCTTTAGTAAACACTTTTTCATCATCATCATCATGGAAGAATGATCATCGCCCAAGGCAACTTTCCCTGTTAAAAAAACTTTTCAACAACTGCAAAATTCTCACAATATTCCGCAATTAATTTTAATTAGGAACCTGTCAAAGTATGCAATAAGTACCTACACACATAGCAAAAGAAGAATGGGAACAACAGAGAGCGGCGCTTTGAATTTAATCCCTTTTTTATAAAACCAATTTGCTTTTATAGTTCCCAGCATTGTTTTTCCGTTTTCTATCATCATCATTATCACGAGGATTAAATACGAGAAATCATTTGCGCATTTCGACATTCCTATCTGAAAAGTTTCTTTCTACTACCTTTGGATTCGATGCCTTATTCCACTTACTCTATTCTAAATGCAATCCTCGAAAACAAAAGCGCGGCAAGAGCAGTAGATAATCCACTTAATTAACCAACTGTGAGCGTGTGTCCATTACGATGAATCACTCTGAATACGCACATTCGGTAAAAACAAAAGGAAACACCACCAACAACGTAATCATCATCAACAACGGAAGCTTTTGCCAGTCGGATTTTCAACCTGTCAAGTAGTAATTACCTAACTACAAGTAATTCTTGTATTCAATGCCTCTCCAAAAAATTGATTCCCATTCAATCGGCATTATATACTATCCGCAATACAAAGGAAACCAATGTCATGTAAAAGTTGATGATGATGACAAAATAGGAAAGAAATGACGATAGCGTGTTTTTGAATAATATGAAGCTTGTTCTTGCTTAGTCACCCAGTGTCTACTAATTACTTCAATGAATATTCAATCTCACTCGCCTTTTGAATCAAAACAAGTCCATACAATTTTTGCAAATTGCTGTCAATTCCATTTCATACGCATTCTCATTAACCTTAACGATGCTGGAATACACAAAAAGCCTTTTGTTTTTAGTTTATTACTGACTTGAAAAGCTAGTCATGCTCGCTCATATTGATTACAATATTACGAGAATCATTTATCATGTGATGAAATGATGTAACTGAAGTTGAATAGAACAAAGAATCGAAGGACGCCACAAGGACAGGGCAAAGTTTTATGCTTTTAAATATTATCCTCTTTTAAGAACTGCTGGAGTATTTTTGCCAGTAGTATATTTTATTGTTTATATTTTTGCAACAGAAAAGAGAGAGTAGGAAACGCTGTTGGGATTTTATTCTTGTTTCCCTTCCAGATGAAGGATACTTCAATCTATTCACCTTTTTACAGTTCAACAATAGAACTTTTTAAGAAGTATGAGTAGGTAAACATGATAGGTTTTGCCATCTAAAATCGTCTCGATGTAGTATATAAGTAGAACCAAGAAGTATGGAAAATATTAAAGATAGAAAGACATGGGATTGAACAACGTGAGGTTGATTGGCATTTCATTTCGAAAAATCTCACTAAAATTTACTACTAGTTTGATAAAAAAAGGAGTGTCATATAGAATGTATAGAGACAAAGGAAATGCATTAGAAAATTTAAAAGAAGGTTCCAAAAGTGCTGTGGGGGAGTATTGAGGAAATAAGAAAAGTTGGATCAGTGGGTAGATTACAGATTAATTATTGACAGAATATTATTGCGAAAGAAGGGTAAAAGAAAAAAGTTGGAATCTTACCAAGAAAATAAAATCTGCTATTTGATTCTCTTCATATTTCAAACTTGATTGAACATTTGTTGGACGCAATACTTGTTTAATGGAGAAAAGATGAAAAGAATTATAAGAAGCTTATAAGCAAACAGCACTACTAGCTAAAAAATATATGTTTTTATACAGAATTCGCTATAAGGAAATAAATGAAATGTGGTGCACACTTATTTAGAGATTTTTGATCTATATTAATATTTTAATGCTAGAAATGAAATGATGAAGACACAGGAGAAGGCGATTTTCTCAAAAAAGGAGTAATATTAAAACACATAAATTATTCACTCTTTGTAAAAAGAGCAAATCTTTTTTTGCGAAAAGAAATGGTCGGAATTCATAATGATGTTGATGTTATTGCTTTCCTGTTTATTCATTCTTGCTTCAATCCAAGAGATTGCATTTGTTTGTGTGGAAATAAACTATATAATTTAGAAATAAAGATTAAAATATAAGAAGAGGAAATGAAATATGAGGAAGGGTAATTCATCATCTCATCTACGACAACATCTTGTCTTTCTACTCCAAATTGTGTACACTGGGCAGAAAAAATGAAGTCTCTTAATTATTATTAGAGCAGAACCAAAAATACATATTTGTCATCCTTTTTAAACTGTTTTGAAAACACCCATGGTGTCATTTGGTTTTTTCCATGTGTCATGAAAAGATAAGTGCGTAATAAGGTTCCGATACAAAATTGTGAAAATTGAATTTGAAAAACAGAAAAGGTTTATTTT
The DNA here is from genome assembly GCA_036507315.1 of Lepidocyrtus fimetarius. NCBI lineage: Eukaryota > Metazoa > Arthropoda > Collembola > Entomobryomorpha > Entomobryidae > Lepidocyrtus > Lepidocyrtus fimetarius. The sequence continues at coordinate 8,697 of JAANSO010002221.1, forward strand.
TATTGTAAGAAACTTTTCCGCTTGGTATATTTTTAAGTAATCCTTTAGTAATATTTGTAATTTTATTGTTTTTTTCTTTTTTCCTCCTTGTTGCTTTCAGCAAATAAATTTTGCTCTTGTTTCGCGAAATGAAAGGAATCCTCTTCATTTATCAATATCATGTTTATATCGCTATAAATAACTCACATTTCCTTTTCTCCTTTTTTCTTTTCATACGAAAATGAAAGCTAATCTAGCTTCAAACAACAACTCAACAATATCAACAAAAGGATATTATAAAGCAGAAAACAAGTCATGTAGGAAAAGGCATTATAATATTGAAACTGATGCAGTCTTTCTTTTTATTCATTCTCCGTACTCCCCTTCCCGATGCTTTTGTCATTCTCTTTTTGGTGATTTCTGCTAAACGAGAATGCATTTGGGACTGTAGAAAGTGGGAAAAGAATATTGTTGAGATCTTGAATGGCTTTTTCCGGATAAAAAAACTTTTCTATTGCAAACAAGGCAAGGGAAAGTGACAATTCTTATTTACTCCTGCTTTGATGTTTGCTCTTGTTGTTGACTCTTCTGCCTTTGCGAGGCTGCTGTTGTGTTTTGTAAATAAAATGACAAAAATGACATGATTTCCTTGTAATTATGTTTCTACCCCTAAAAAGTGGATGGAAATTACGGATTTTTATTTCATGGTGGGATTGGAATGGGAAAATATGAAAGCGTTGAATTAGAGTGAAACGTTAAGGGAGTTTTGTATNCCTCTAAAAAGTGGATGGAAATTACGGATTTTTATTTCATGGTGGGATTGGAATGGGAAAATATGAAAGCGTGGAATTAGAGTGAAACGTTAAGGGAGTTTTGTATTTCAAGAGTCCCATCAGGAATAGTGGATACTTTTTCGTTCGTTGACTGAAACTAAACGAGTTTTGTTAACGTACACGTATAACAAAAAGAAACAATTCAAGGAGTGAAAAAGGAAGTAGAAGAGTATTCGGTTACAAGATAATTAGAAAGATGAACAAACAAACAATAAAAGCGTTGCTGGAAAGCCACAGTGTTACAATGTTACAAATGTCACTGATGGAATTATTGTCTTAGGTCTGTAACAGACATAATAAATTCTAAGAAACCTGCTTCAAATAAGTAATTTTCCTTAATTATATGTTTATACCATTCAGCAATTGAATTCCTTCGTACACAGCAATGTAACTGACGATGAGTGACATATATTAATGTAGTTCAGGATTAGTGAATTTTCGCTTTCACTTTCAGTATCAGCTCTATTAATAATTGCATTGCATTATTTTTTTCTCTAAACATTTCTATTTATAGCCACCTGACCAGCCAAAAGTGTATTAATTAAATTAGGTTTGCTTCAATTCATCGATTTATCGCAATCCTAGTAATCAATATAGTATACTCGAAACCTAATTTATTTCGGTTATTTACAGTATTACTATGAAAATGTGTTTACTATATCAGTACCAAATTTTAAAAGAATATTGATCTGCCTTATACTTTCTAGATGCAATGAAAGTGAAACTTACAACGAGCGAAGAAGAAAACTAAGATTCTAATCATGTTTAAGCTGGGGGCTTAACTGTAAAATCTCTACTCTTTCAACAAGTATTAAGAAAGAATTAGGAATGTTTCTAAAAACACTAATCTGTTTGGAGTGATAGAACTTAAGATGTGAAGCAATCTTTAAAGGAAAGAGCTGAAGCAACAATGTATAGAATACAGTACAAACATGAACAGAAATGCGCAAAAATACAACTGTATTTAATTTTTCCCTTACAAGGAAATCATTTCAAATGATTAGTTCATATTATTCAACCTAAATCCCTTCAACATTGCTTGAACATTTTATTAATATTATCATTTTGTGACAAAGGTTATTTCAAAATTCTGTTTAGAATCATATCAACTAGGTAGAATAGTAATTTTTCCGGTTGTGCTCCAATTTGCAGATTTTATTTTGAGAGAAAAGTATAGTCTTTTTCGCGATAGTTAGGGAAGCCAATAACAAGAAGAAAGACGAGAATTTTACACCCGAACATTTTGTTGAAAATTTCTCAATTTAACTTAAAGAGAGAAAGTGGATGGAAAATAATTCTTAGAAAAACAACACCAAAGTGAGAAATTCATCACCATAAATATTTTAAAGAAGTATAGCCCGAAGAAAATGCAGGATTTTGCTGCTTTCAATATAGACGAAAGTTATTCTGCTCTTTTAACTCTTCTTCATTCTTTTAGGTTTCCTAGTATTTCTAGTCTATTTTAAGATTTATTTGTAATAGAACGAGAGCTAACAAATGTGCTGAGAGAAAGAATTGAACAGAGAGCAAATAAGAGGAGAAAGCAAAGGAAAGTAACAAGTGAAGTAGAAGCGAAAGGATATACATTTCACAAAAGCTTTCAATGAGGTCATCCATATACACCCCTCCATCTGTATCATCATCACTATCAATCCACATCTAAAAAACTTTGAAACTTCAGAGATAACATCGTAAACAACGTTCTTTTCTTTGGGTAAAAATGTTTTTTATATCTGTTAAAGACATAGTTTGCATGCAAAACAACTTTTTAAAGTGTTTCAAGGAACGATTAATAGGAAAATAGAAAAGTTGCAAATTTTTAACTCGTTCCAAGAAACGTCTTTCCCAATTAGTCAAGTTTAATTTGGTGCCATCACCATCATCGCATTGTCACCAAGAACACCGCAACAAAAAAGCATCACTAGAAGAAGACAGACAAGTCTCTTGGGGTTTCTTGGTGGGAGTTTTTTTGTAAAGCAAGAGAAACGCTTCAAATTAGACAACATTACATTTTGACTTATCCCATTTTAGCTGTTTTGTCGTTCAAACCAGAATAAATTTGAATTGAATAGAGTAAAATATGGAAATGTACAAAATGTGCGTTTGTGTGAGGAAAGCAGGGAATGTGCGTGGAATGCTTAATTGGAACACAATTTTGAAGAAAACCCCACGTCAGATAAAGAATTTGTTGGGGTGGTTTTTGCTATAAAAGATAATTTAAAAGAAATTTGTTTATGTAAATTACAAAGTACAAACACATGTTTGAGTAGCTTGTTTGAGAAACTGGTTATAATAAAAAAAAACTACGCCAAGAGATTAATTTTTGTCGGTTGTGTTGTTGTGAGCTCCATTCCCACTGGAAGGCAAAGAACTAAAAATTGGTCTAGTCTCTGGACTAAAAATAAGTTGAATCTGACAGGCGTAACTAGCTACATACATAAGTACACAAACACGATGCATATTTCTTTTCCAGCTGGAGAGAAGATAACTGCGGAAATCAAATTTATTCGGAGAATCAGACCGAAAATTTGGAAAGATGTTAGCAAAAAAGAAACGTTTTATTTTTATGAATCTTCCATGTTGGAGCAAGTGTAAAGAGGACGTGATACTTGTGTCACCCTTTCTTTCTATATTTTTACTACATAATGTGTAAAATCGCGTCATTTTTTCTATTTTTCACTTGACACTAAACTTGAGACAACTCTTTAATACAGAACATTCCTTAGTTCACTATTTTTAGTGGTTGCTGGCGAGCTCTTTCCATCACCATTTGTCTTTTCTATTTATTGTGGCTTTTATGCAAACATAATAAAAAGGGGCTGTGCTGTGACTGCTGTGGCAAAGATGTTTTCTGCGACAGCGGAAGATTTCCGTTTCACATTTCACGTGTTGAATTTACGCAGGGCTTTTCCAGAACTTTTTTTAGAAGCCAAAAGATGTTTTCTTTGTTTGCTCTTTGATCTTGACTTGAGTAATAAGAAAAAAGTGAAATTTCAATTGGAATTCTTGGCTTTGAATCTGACTCTTTAAGCTTAAGTTACAGGCGGCTTGTTCTATATAACTTGGCAAATTGCTACATTGTTAAATTTTGCTTTCTTTACATAACCGAATCTTAACCACTGTTATTGCTTCAATAATAGCATACATTTATTATGTAACTATATTCCAAGAAAGTTGTACATAGGTGGTGAATTTAGATATAAATGAAAAGGCAAATGTATACTTTTCTCCAACATCACGTCCTTGCTTGATCTCTCCCTTATTGAAAATGAAAATGTCAACTATCCAAGTAAAAAACGGCGAATGAAAAGTAAATAAAGGTTGGAAGATCAACAAAAAAGTTTTTGCAAAAGTAAAGGTATAGCAGAGATATTTAAAGTATGAAAAGAGCAAAAATTTACAGTTTCCGGCTTTTGATTTTTTAAGTATAAAAATTAGAATGGATTCAATGGAATGAATCTCTCAAAATTAGCCTGTCTTGTTTTCTTTACTTCCTATGCACTCCCTTTGGCAAAATTTGGAATCTGAATAAAGTTTAATCAACAAAATGGCTCCTACTATAGTAAATACTAGAAGAAACCTGGGAGCAATGAGCGAATGCACACGCACTCTCATAACTTTGTAACTTCTGCTATTTAGCAACAACAAAGATTAAAAAGCATCCATTTTTATTATGAAAACGACAGGTTTGCCATTATATCACCTCCACCGCCTAAATTTGTAGCTTCAGCAGCTGCTTACTCAACAAATAGAGGTCTTTTTGTTCTTTTTACTGAATAAAAATACATTTTTATTTGCCTAGTTTCAATTTTTTGCTCTGGCTTTTGTTGGTAATGAGGAAGTTGAAGGGTTTATGTACGTGTGGGTGGGTGTCATCGTGGAACACAACAATTTTAGCGAATGTATAAAATTCCTGCTCACGTCATCGCCCAACCTCATCCACATTTCGAAATTTCATTGTCACCCCCTAAACCGAACTTTGCATCATCGTCAGCCAAATAAATCCAAAGTTTCTTTTACTTATTCAATTTTCCATTTTATTTACTGCACACAACCATGCACATATTTTGTTCGAAAAAATTCAAAATCAAACTTTATTCTTCTCCATCTCCACCCAATTCAGCATTTCTACTTCCGGATTTATTTAGCTGACATTATTGTTTTTCTTCTGACATGGCTTGTGTTTGTGCCTATTTGGAACGGCCATGATTACGATGACGATGATAGTTTGACTTTCCTATTTTTCTTCTCCTCCTCCATCTGAAGCGAAATGGAACATGCAATATCGAAAATATTTTTATGCAATGCATCAAACAAAAGTTTAGAGTTTATAGAAGAAAAAATGCTGCTCCAAAAACATCATTGCTCGTTCCCTTTTAATTCACTTTTTCATTCCAAACCCAAAAAAAAGCAATGCATGTTTTCCTTTCCAACTTTCAACTTCATCAAAGCCATGCAAGCAAAGTAAAAATCAGAAGAAAAAGGCAACTATTAACAATAAGCAAAATATAGAAAAACATAATCATTCGCAGAAAAAGAGGCATAGACGGAGGAAGCCAACGCGTAAAATGGAAATTTTCTCTCACACTCATATTCTC
>JAANSO010002222.1:0-14103 GCA_036507315.1 Lepidocyrtus fimetarius
AACTGATTATTCAATGCACATTTACAAGGATCGGTTGAAAATCCACCACAAGGTTTTTCAACAGGTAAAATCCAATTTTAATTTCATGCGAATTTCAGAAATTAATCGTAAGAAATATTTTTACCAGATGGTGGCTGAGCTTGTGCTTCCACAGCAAATTCAGACCTCTGGGTCCCTTGAGATTAACGGAAGACACTGAAACCCGCTTTGGTTTTGGTTTAACTGGATTAGCTTGGGTTTTAACATAGGATTCAGCTTCATCCTCTTGGTTGGATATAGAACGGTTAAAAGGAAGAAGAAAACTTCAAAAAATAATGGCTTGTTTAACGAGAAAGTAATTTTGCACATTGGGAGATTCAGCGAAATAATAATTTCCATTAGTTTCTCTGATTAAAATCACTACAATTGATTATTTTATTTTATGTAAATCTTTTATACAAAAACGCATTTCATTGATTAAAAGTTTTAACGTTTACGTCTATTTAGGTCTATTTTTATCTTTCAAGTTGAAGTTATTCCTGGAGGCTGCAATTCTGTACATAAACCTTAACCTAGTGGTTCACAAAATCAACGTCTTAATCAAGATTCATTTGGGTAGTTTTAGAAATTCTTCGTTATCTTTTCTGTATCCAACAGCCCCTGCTTTTATTAACATTTACACAAATTTTGTTCTTCAAGATACGTACTAAAATCTAATTTGAACAAAAAAGCATAAATTAAGTCTACATTTCAGTTCTTGACTTTCATCTTCTTTCAAGTCAGTCTTCTCCTCGTCATCTCAAACCTCGCCTTTTCCTCAGCTTTCCCCATAGACTCCCATTTTCGTACACCGTTTTCGCATGAGTAGCAATTTTTTCTTGTCAAACTTTCTCCTTTAAAAATTAAACTTTTTCTTGTTTGAGATTTTTATTTGCACATTTTAATGATTTTTTCACTCTACATTTACTACCTGAAGTATCTCCAGCGGTTCCCCTTTCAATGTCAATTTTAGCACACAATTCTTTTTATGTAATCGCAAGGAGAATTTATGCGAAAAACTTTTAGTGCAAAGCTCACAATTGTATCTTTTTCCAAGATGAACTACATTCCTGTGAGTCTTCAGATGATCAGTCTTTTTAAATTTTTTATCACAAAGGTCACACGGATAACGGCCAACATTTTTATGCACAGCGAAATGATGAGTGTCAAGTTTGTGCTTCGTTTTGAATCTTTTCCCACATTCGTCGCAAACAAATTGAAAGTTTTTCCTTTCTTCTTCAATTGCCACCTTCTTCTCAAGGGTATCTTGACAGGTTGTCTTATGCCTGGTTAACTTGTCTAATTGGGTAAAGACTGAAATGTTGCAAATGTCGCATTTATACCTCTGATTCAGATGAACAGCTTTATTGTGAATTCCCAAGCTGTTTGGGTATTTTGACTTTTTGTCGCATTTATTGCACTTGTACATTCCAGTGGACAGGTGTTTCGTGCAATACATGCCTTTTTTGACGTTTTGTTTAACTGGCGGTTTAGGCGACAGAGAAAGTTTTTCATTTTTTGTAAGATTTTGCGCAGAGGAAGATTTGATTAGCTTTAGGTCTTCCTTGTGAGCTTCATTAGGGTATGGAGATGGAGGAGGTGATGCTAACGGGTCTGTTGAGTTCGGCAAATAATCTTCATCTGTGCAGTCAACGTTTCCTGGAAAGTTCCAGTCATTATTGCTTCCACAAGACCAGTATGAGTTTTCCGTTTTTAACAGCTTGTTTGTCCTATTCAGGATCACTTGAAGACGAGGAACATTTATTCCCTTTAAACCTTCAAAAATTAAAGAAGTGTTGCATAAAAATAAATTCCAATAACGAAATATATATGCCGTTTTGAGAACACAATTAATTGAGTTTTACATTTCTGTGAAACCTCTTTCCTCAAATTGTCCACAAAAGCGAGTTGGGACAAAGCCTCAAGGTCACTCGTCATTCTCTTTGAATAATTCTGCACCTGATCAGGATCCTTTGCAGATTGCGAAATGCACTTGTGAATCCTTTCCAAAAAGTAGTTCATTTCCAACTGAATCGCTTCCAACTTTTGAAAAAGAACTGAAAATCTATTGATAATTTTCTCGCAATTTTCACACAGGTCCACTTGAATGTTTTGTTTAAACCTGTGCTCAAATATTGATTTTTCATCCAAGGATTGAGCTGCCGGAATTTGAAGATGACGAAGAAGGTTCTGAATGAAAATTGATTTTAAATTACTACCGTCGAGTTCTGCATTTGGATCAATGTTTTCAGTTTGCAAACAAAGAAAACAGCATCCTTTCGTATTTAGTTTTCGCGACGGTTCTATTTTCCTAACGAGATTCATTTTGTTCTTTAATATTTACTTAATCTTTGCGGGAGGTAGCTGCTACTTTGTAGTTAATGAATTGATGAAATTAAAATTTTTGATTTTTTAGTTTACTCGTGACAAAATAAGATTTTTAATTTCTGTTACACCTGTTAGTATACTGATTTTCGGCTTTCCTTTCCTTTTCATTTCCACTAATATTTTTATACATAAGAAGGAATAAGTCACGCAAATGAGCAAACTTATGAAGTGAGCGGGTCTCCATGCCTCGAAGTTTGTAAAAATACAAAATTCACTTTTTTACTAAAATACTTTTTTAACACAAAAATCAAACAATAATGTTAATTACAGTCAGACTCCAACTTAATTTTAGCAATATCAACACATTTTTTCTCATGTTTTTTAAATCTCCTCGCATCCTTATACATTTTATTGCATATTTTACAGTAGAGCTTTCTTGACTGATGGATAGCCGCTTGATGATCCTTCAGCGTAACTTTGCTCGTGTACTTTTTATCACAAAGATCACATTGAAACCGATTCGCATTTTTGTGCACATTCTTTATATGATGATAAAGTTTTGAATTCGCGTCAAACCTTTTCCCACACATTTTACAAATAAATTTAAACTTTGGATCTTTCTCCTTCGCCAATTTTTTCTTCAGTTTTTCCCGACAAGTTTTTTTGTGTAAAGTTAAGTTTGATAATTTGCAAAAAACGGAAACGTTGCAGATGTTGCATTTATACATAAGCTTCAAATGCACGCTTTTAAAATGATCTGCGATTGTGCCACGACATTTTGATTTTTTGTCGCATTTTTTGCACTCGTACATTCCGGTGGAAAAGTCTTTTTTATAATATTTGCCCTTGTTTGCATTAGCTGGCCGTTTAAAGGATGGAGAAGGTTTTGCATTTTCTGTTGAAGTTGAAGCAGAAAAATATGTAATCCTAAGCCTTTCCACACCCTCCTCTTGCTTTGCAGTTGAGTTTGGAGTGGGTGGAGCCGAGATATCGTCATGGAGGTAGAAATGAAAATCCCCGTCGTTGCTTTCAAATGATTCTTCATTGATTTCCGTTTTAATTCGTTTATTCTTTGTCCTGGTCAAGATAAGCTGGAGACGGGGAACATTCAACTTCCTTAAACCTTCAAAAAATACAAAAATGAGTTTATTAAAGGAACGTGAGTGCAGAAATATTAAATTAATGCCTTTCAATAACTAAGAAAATCTTACTATCTTTTGCAACTTGTTTTCTTAAATTGTCCACAAAAGCGAGTTGGGATAACGAATCAAGGTCGCTTGTCATCCTCTTTGAATAATTCTGCACCAGTTCGGGAACTTTTGCAGATTGCGAAATGCACTTGTGAATCCTTTCCAAAAAGTAGTTCATTTCCAACTGAATCTTTTCTAATTTTTGAAATAAAACTGAAAATCTACTGATCGCAGGTCCACAGTTTTCACACAGGTCCACCTGAATATCTTCGTTTTTAAAATCCTTCCCAAATATTGATCTTCCATTTAAAGATTGTGCTGTTGGTATTTGAAGATGACGAAGAAGAGACCGAATGGAAGTAGATTTTAATACTTGACTGCCGTCGAGTTCTTCAGTTTTAACAATGTTTTCAGATTGCAAGCAAAGAAAACAACATCCCTTCGTGTTTAGTTTTTGCGACGGTTCTATTTTTCCAATGAGCTCCATTTTTCACTGTTTAAAATCTTGACCTTACTTTAAAAATGGATTAGCCACCAATAAAACAAAAATTATTTGATTTTTAGTTTACTTCAAGTAATATTTTCTTATGTTTGACATATTATCTTGTTAGTGTATATTTTCCTCGTATTTTTTACAAGTAACATTTTTATATACAGGAAGGATTTAGTAACACAAATGAGCAAACCTCGCCGCTCTCTGTTGAATTGAGAAGAGACATGCAAAAAGGGTTAAAAGCATAATAAACGGACAACAAAAGTCAGGTGTCAGTGAAAGCATGATGAAGGAAATAACGAACCTATTCTTTTAGACAAAGAGTAATCGTCAGCGGTGCAGTTGACATAAAACAAAACCAGAAATGTCTAATGATGAGATTATAATTGTAGTTGGTGAAGATCAAACCAGAAATGTGCAATGATGAGATTATAATTGTAGTTGGTGAAGATCCTTTTGATTAACAGTCGTGTTCACCCATCCAAATGATCAACTAAAAATGTATTATAAAAGCTTATTAATGCTTTTAATTAAAATACACAAATGCAACACTTGGAACAGAAGTCGGGATAATGATTGCAAGATCCTGGTAACTTGTTACCGTTAAACATTTTGTTTTTCTTCCTTATCCCTCTTCAATAATGATGGTTTTCTGACCTGCTTGATTTTGAAGGATGCACCTCACTAAAAAGCAAAAATTCTCACAGTAAATAATCTTAACAAAGAGGTGCTCACAAAAAACTGATCTTTGTTTTTCTGCAATCATTATTTTATTTCATGCAAAAAAAATTTCTAAATGTATTTCATTGTTAAATTTTTAACATTTATTTTAATTAGCTATGTATTCTAGCCTTGTAAAACTTTTTTGGTACATCTTCTGGAAGCAACAATTCTATGCATAAACAAAAGGTACATAAATCTTAACCAAAAGGTTGACAAAATCACTGCGTCTTAATCAAGCGCCATTTTGGTCGATGTAGAAATTCTCCATTGTCAATTCTATTTCGCACATTCTCCGTTAATTAACATTAAACAAAAATGTTGCTGTTCAAGATTCTAATATTTTACAAAACAAATTAATTTAAAAAGAAAAACAAAAGTGAAAGTACATTTTAAAGATAGGGACACTAGTCAATGCTAAAAACTAGTTTTATTTCATTTTATGCTTAAACAAGAAATTCCTCGGGTGGCTCCTTCTTCAAAGGCAATTTGGTAGGTTTTCCCTACAAGTTTTCTTGTGAACGTGAAGCGAACTATAATGGGCAAAATCGAAAATGTTGCAGATGTTGCATTTAAACCTCAGCTTCAAATGAATGCCTTTATAATGATATGCAATTGTATGTGGAGACTTTGATATTTTATCGCATTTTTTGCACTCGTACATTCCGGTAGAAGGGTTTCGAGTATAATATTTTCCCGTATTAGTGTTATGCTTAATCAGAGGCTTGAGCGATGGTGAAAGTTTTTCATTTCCTTGAGAAGCTGATGCAGAAGATATATTAATTTTTACATTATCCACACACTTTTTCTCATGCTTTCTAAATGTCCGCTTGGCCATATACATTTTATTGCATATTTTGCAATAAAACTTTCTCGACTGATGGATAGCGGCTTGATGATCCTTCAGCGTAACCTTGCTCGTATACTTTTTATCACAAAGGTCACACTGAAATCTATTCGCATTTTTGTGCACCCACCTCTTATGCTCCCGAAGTTTTAACTTCGCTTCAAACCTCTTCCCACAAATTTTACAAACAAATTTAAACTTTGGATCTTTTTCCTTTTCCAACTTTTTCTCCAGTTTTTTTTGGCAAGTTTTTTTGTGCTGCTTTAGTGAGCATAAAAGGCTAAAATCGGCGATGTTGCAGATGTCGCATTTATACCTCTGCTTTAGATGAACACTTTTAAAATGTTCTGCAATCGTTTTGTCACGTTTTGATTTTTTGTCGCATTTTTTGCACTCGTACATTCCGGTGGAATAGTCTTTTGTGTGATATTTGCTCTTTCTGGTGTTTAGTTTCACTGGCAGCTTAGGCGACGGAGAAAGTAATTCTTTTAAAGTTGAAGCAGTAGCAGATTTGCTAAACTTTAGTTCTTCTTCTTCCTATGGTCTGCACTGGAGTTTGGAGACAGAGGTGGCGAGACATCGCCAGCAAAAGTGTCTCCTGGAAAATCACCGTCATTACTTTCACATGTTTCGTCGCTTTTTTCTGTTTTAACTATTTTAATATCTGCCCTGGTCAATAATAACTGGGGACGTGGAACATCCGCCTTGCTTAAACCTTTAAAAATTACAAAAGTGGATTACAATATAGGAAATTTTTAAAACTTAAGGGCAATGATAAAACAGTAACAAGAAATGACAATCAATGATGCAAGGCTTACATTTCTTTGAAATTTGTTTTCTCAAATTGTCCACAAAGGCGAGTTGAGATAAAGCTTTAAGGTCGTTTGTCATCCTCTTTGAATAATTTTGCACAAGTTCGGTAACCTTTGCAGATTGTGAAATGCTCTTGTGAATCTTTTCCAAAAAGTAGTCCATTTCCAACTGAATCTTTTCCAACTTTTGAAAGAGAACTGAAAACCTACTAATCATTTGCCCACAGGTTTCACAAAGATCCACTTGAATGTCGTGTTTAAAGCTGTTCCCAAATATTGATTTTTCATCCAAGGGTTGAGCTGTCGGAATTTGAAGATGACGAAGAAGGTTCTGAATGGAAATTGATTTTAATTTACTGACCGTCGAGTTCTTCAGTTTTAACAATGTTTTCAGATTGCAAACAAAGAAAACAACATCCTTTTGTATTTAGTTTTCGCGTTGGTTCTATTTTCCTAACGAGATTCATTTTTGTGCCTTAATATTTACCTAATCTTTGCGAGAGGTAGCTGCTACTTGAATGTAGTTAATGAATTGATCAAATTAAGATTTTTTAGTTTACTTGTGACAAAATAGGATTTTATTTTCTGTTACACGTATCGATCACCTGTTTGCATAGACATTCGACTTTCCTTTTGTTTTTTCATTTCCACTAACATTTTTACACACAAGGAGTAATAAGTCACGCAAATGAGCAAGCCCCTCTTGCGCAAACTAATGAAGTGGAAGTGAGCAAGTCTCCATAGCTTGAAGGTTGTAAAAATACGTAATTAAATTAAATTTAATTTTTTAGTTAAATACTTGGAACACAAAAATCAAACAATATTGTTATTTACAGTGAACAGACTCCAATTTAATTTTACTAATATCAACACATTTTTTCTCATGTTTTTTAAATCTCCTCGCATTCTTATACATTTTATTGCATATTTTACAGTAGAGCTTTCTTGACTGATGGATAGCCTCTTGATGATCCTTCAGCGTAGCCTTGCTCTTGTACTTTTTATCACAAAGGTCACATTTAAACCGATTTGCATTTTTGTGCACCCATTTATTATGATCAATGCGTTTTCGATTCGTTTCAAACCTTTTCCCACAAATTCTACAAATAAATTTAAACTTTGGGTCTTTTTCCTCTGCCAATTTTTTCTCCAGTTTTTCCCGACAAGTTTTTTTGTGCAAAATTAAGTTTGATAATTTGCAAAAATCGGAAACGTTGCAGATGTCGCATTTATACTTCAGTTTCAAATGAACTGTTTTAAAGTGAAGTGTAATTGTGCCACGACATTTTGATTTTTTGTCGCATTTTTTGCACTCGTACATTCCGGTGGAAAAGTCTTTTGTATAATATTTGCCCTTGTTTGCATTAGCTGGCCGTTTAAAGGATGGAGAAGGTTTCGCATTTTCTGTTAAAGTTGAAGCAGAAAAGGATGTGCCAATCCCAAGCCTTTCCACATCTTCCTCTTGCTTTGCAGTTGAGTTTGGAGAGGGTGGAGCCGAGATATAATCATGGAGGTAGAAATGAAAATCCCCGTCGTTGTTTTCAAATGATTCTTCATTGATTTCCGTTTTAATTCGTTTATTCTTTGTCCTGGTCAAGATTAATTGGGGACGGGGAACATTCAACTTCCTTAAACCTTAAAAAATACAAAAATGAGTTTAATGAAGGAACGTGAGTGCAGAAATATTAAATTAATGTTTTTCAATAAATTAGAAAATCTTACTTTGTTTTGCAACTTGTTTCCTCAAATTGTCCACAAAAGCGAGTTGGGATAAAGCTTCAAGGTCACTTGTCATCCTCTTCGAATAGTTCTGCACTAGATCGGTATGCTTTCCAGATTGCGAAATGGAATTGTGAATCCTTTCCAAGAAGTAGTCCATTTCCAATTTAATCTTTTCTAACTTTTGAAAGAGAACTGAGAACCTACTTATCGTTTGCCCGCAGTTTTCACACAGGTCAACAGAAATGTCTTTTTTAAAATCCTCCCCAAATATTGATTTTCCAGGAATTTGAAGATGACGAAGAAGTTGGCGAAGTGAAATGGTTTTTAATACTTGACTGCCGTTGAGTTCTTCAGTTTTAATGTTTTCAGATTGTAAACAAAGAAAACAACATCCTTTTGTGATTAGTTTTCGCGATGGTTCTATTTTCCTATTAAACTCCATTTTACTTTTGTATATTTAATATTTAAACTTTGTATTAAGTATTCGTCTTTTAAGTTATTAAAAAAACTGATCAAATTAAAATTAAGTAATTCTTAACTTGTTACAAAGTACTATTTTATTTTATTTTTCACACAATATGACTAATATAAAAAAAATCGTGTATATCTTTAACGAATATGTTATGTACAGGAAGGAGTTAGTCACGCAAGTGAGCGACAGACAGGTAAAAACTTTTGTAAGAAAAAAAAGCATCATAAAAAGGATTACGAAAGTCAGCTGTGAACTCAGGTAAACATTGTTCTGAGCTGCTGCCTTCTCTTTTAAGTCATTTTAGAAGTTAATCAGTAATCTGAATTAATTCAATTAATAACCAAATTTTACTTTTATCGTTTTCAAAAGGCCTTAAGCAATCGAAAAGTACTAAAAAGTTAGTTTAGTTCAGTCAACCTTAGCTAAAGTAGGCAAAATGGAGCTCCCGGAAGGACAGGAACAATATAAAATGAAATTGATTACGAGGGATTGCTGTTTTTTCTGTTTGAAAACTGACAACATCCGTCAAAGTGATGAGGATGAAAACTTCTCTTCAATGGGATATCTTCTTCGACATTTAAAGATAAATTTAAGTGGTTTTAGTTCCTCTAAAGAGGGTCATAAGATTCTTGCCAGCCTTTGTGAATCGTGTGAGAAAACGAACGCCAGATTTTCAAAATTGAGCCAAAACTTGGAGAAAATCCAGCTGGAATTAAACTACGTTCTGGGATCCATTCACTCCGTTGTCGCAGACTCGGCGAAGGATGTCGCTTTGGTAGAGAATTATTCAAAAAGAATGACAAGTGACGTGGAAGCCCTCTCCCAACTTGCTGTTGTGGATAAGCTGAGGAAAGAGTTGGCAAGTAAATGTAAGTAATTTTCAATGAAAAGATAAATTTTCCTACTATTACCTGTTTTATATGTCGACCACCGTCATAATTTATTTTTTGTGGTTGGATTTTAGGTCTAGAAAAGCAAGTTGGTCCCATTCCTTGCATTAAATTAAATCGGTCAAGAGTGAAACAAAATGTGGAAACAATTAAAGCAGAAATGATGGTTGACCTTGAAGATATTTGCGAGGACCAATCGGATACATTTTTAGACCTTCCGTCGCAATCCCATTTGTTTCCTGAACAAGCAAAGACGAAAACTGAAGTGGATCCCCTTACAATAAAAAATTCTCACAAAAGAAAAAAGCATTTACCAGTGTCAACTTTCTGCTTCAAAGATCCATCCACCGGATTTCTCCATTGCAAAACGTGTGACAAAGCATATCAATATGTCACAAGCATCCGAAGACACTACGAAAGTTTTCACTTGAAAAAAAGATTCAAATGCGACATCTGCAATGTTTCTGTACATAGTCGATTAAGTAATTTAAAAGGCCACAAAAAGACTTGCCGAGAAACTCTTGCGATTAAAAAAGAAAGGGACAATCTTCAATTTGATTGTGACCAGTGTGGAAAAAGATTTAAAACGAAACAGAACATTAACGATCATCGATTGCACGTGCATAAAAATATTGACCGTTATCTTTGCAATCTCTGCGATAAGAAATTTAAACAGTCGGAGCACTTAAAAACACATTTCGAGTCAGTTCATTTAGGAAAAAGGTTTGATTGTGGCTTTTGCAGTAAAAACTTTGCGTATAAAAGAGTGCTGCGAATACACGAACGAAAATGTCCAATGAAGCCAAATATCAAGGAGGAACCCAAGGAGAAAGTTTGCGGCGTAAATGGAGAGTGAATTAACTGGTTATGCGAATTGTGATTTAATCATTGCAGTGGTTTTATGTATGAAATTATGGTAAACCATTTTAAGTTAGTATTTTCATTCAAACCTAATCTAATTTACGTATTTTTGAAGCTAAAATATATGACAAGTTGATAAATATATTGTTCAATGAAAAATTTAAGACACGCGTTATTTGAAGGTTTTATTAGGTTACGTCATCAACTCAATTCTTCTCGTTAATCGTTAATCGAAAAGTTAACTGAAAATTTAGTTTTTATATAACAGACAAATTAAAATCAGCAATTATTGTTAAATAAAATTGATTTTTGTTGCAACAAAATCCAATTTATAAAAGTAATAAAATTGTTTTGATTCTTATTACTAGCTAAATGCAGCAAAGCTAGTCAATTCATAAACAGGAAGCAAAATGGAAACCAAATCGAAAAAAATAATTCCTGGAAGGAACCACGTCGTAACCCCCCTTTTGAAACTCTCCTGTGATTTGTTTTATTTGATTTGCAAACCTTACCCAATTCCTTTACTAATTCACATTACCCCAGACCTAATCATGTTTGAATTGAAACCTTTTCGGCAGAAAAAATTCATTCCGTATTTTATAACGCTATTCGTGCTCACCTTAGGATTAGGAATTTCATCAACTTTAACTCTTTTTACTCTGCATTTAACCTCCTGGCGAGGATTCTCCCTGGACACTTCTTTTGTAATTATTTTCACCTGCGTTGCAATCACACTGATTGGACTGCTCGCTCTGATTAGACTTTTTGTATTGCACGGAACTGATGATTTATTCAGTTTGAATGAACTCCTTCGAATGGAAAGATTTTGTAAGTTAAAAAAGCTAAAAAATTGTTTTGCAAGTTAATAATGAATATTTTTGTAGGTTTCCAAATCAAACAAAAAAATTGGGACGAACTAGCCTGCTTGGCAATGTCAATCAACTTTACAATTTTGTCAATCCCTTTAATCTGCTTTGTAAGCGTTATTTACAGACCTGGACATGTTTTATTTCATTTTTGAATTCTTTTTACCTCCTCCCTTTGAAAGAAACCTTGTCTGGAATTTTTTATCTTGGTTTTTAAGATCAGTTTTTATTTTTATTACGGCGTTTGAAGTTCTCAAGTCATTGTTTATCTTTCTTTTGTTTTCCTTTGTCCCATTAAAAACATACTGCGAATGTTTGAAACTCCTTTCCAGCCCGGTTTACTCTGAAGTTGTGGCCCTCAACCTTTTCAAACTTTTTAGAATTATTTTTAAAATTGTGGATATTCCATTACGAGACGGAATTTTGTTGTCTTTGGGAGGACTCTATTGCGTTTTAGTTTGTTCCGCTTGGGTTTTTATAAAAGGATGGGGGAAAGTTCCGGTTTTGTGTGTTCTGGGAGTGGGAATAATGTGTCTTTTGGGTGGGGCAGTTTTGGCTTATCAGACTTTATCTAATTTTGTTTATATTACGGAGTCAAGTAAAGAGTTTGTGAGGAAGAAGAGGCTTGTTTTTTACAAAGGGAGATATCATCGTAAATGCTGGGCTGCACAAGAAGAGTTAAAAATCCGATGTGGAAATTTATTCTTGATTGGAAAGATTGCCCCAATGGGCTACTTTGGGGGTTTCTTGGAACACACAATGAATGCCGTTCTTCTCATTTAATTAAAATCATTGAAATATTTTTTTTGCTTAATTCAATATTTTAATTTAATCCGAAATACATTATAAATTGCTCCGAAAGAAATAAAGCTTATTGGGTTGCCCTTTGAAGAAATTTTATCTTGGTTACCTTAATTGATCTATTTAGAAAGTGAAAGTAGCAAAATATCTATAAACCTGCACACAGCAAAGTTTTGAAAATGAAATGGCGTCATTTTTTCAATAAAGTTCATTTCTCCAAATTTGACCCTGATGACTTGAAAGGATTTTACAATCTTACGATGTGATTTTATATTTTTGTACGAAATTAGTCTCATTCCTTTCCCACCAAAACCCATTTCAATTCCTTCTATAGCCTTCCACGAGGTTTCATAAACATTTCCGCAAAGGCCGAAGAATACATTTAGCATGATTACTCCTTCAATCAAGCCGATGCCCAAAGCAACTTTAAAAACTACATTTCCTGCATTTTTTCCATCCCCACTCAGAAGAATTGTCAAAGCCAGGGATATTTGTCCGTTGATAATGTGAAACAGAAGCATTACGAGCAATCTGGAGTCTGTTTTGTTAAATAAATTTGAAAGGATTTGAATTTGGCGGTAAACCTGGATTACTTCATTGCAGTCTAAAGTTGCTCTATCGGATTTCCTAAAAATAATTTTTGTTAGATTAAATAAATAATGTTTTTAAAATATTTTACCTTTTAAAAGCTCTAACTGCTGAGCACAGACCGGAAGCTCCCACCAGTGCTTGAACAATGCAAAACGTAAGATATTTAAAAAGATTTAAGATTCCAATGTAATTTAACAAAAAGGTGAAAACCAAATACAGACTGGTCTTGAAACGTGTTTCACATTGCCCCAATGCCATTCCCAAAATAATACGGAACGGGTACAATTGGGCCAAATTGAAAGGTAAATTTGGCATTATCGTTAAACACGCGGCCATCATTAAAGGTAACACTTCAATCATTCCAATTCGCATTATTTTGCAAGCCATTTTAGCCAATTTAATTGTATTCCCACTCTTGAGTTTGTCCAGCCAAGTTGTATCTTCAAATTTAATCTGAGTTTCTTCAAATTGAACCAATCCATTGATAAAGTCTTCAAATAAAGCTGGATTTTCTCGAAGATGGAGGAGAAAAACGATGCAAAGTAGGCAACCATATCCCGTCATGAATATCAAAGCTGCAAAGTTGTTATCCAGTGGAATGCTTTTGTACAATTTGTGACCGAGTGGAACTTGAATGGCATAGCTCCAATATGCCGGCATTAAAACGCTGAGAAATGTCGAAGGATAGAGTAAGCCCGATTTGTTAACCCGTAAGTTTCCATTTGCCCCAGAATACAGTTTGCAAGGAACACCTGAAATTCTAGTAAATCCTGCATTGCAGGTTTTTAAAAGCTCGTTTAAAATCCCTGTTTCTGTTATCATGATTGTATCTTGGCTGAACGAAAAATATTTTCTGGCCTGAATTTGGGATTTCAATAGTTTCTTATAAAACAATTGGAAATTTGACTTTTTCTGTAATTTGTAGGAAATTTCAAGGAAAACGTAAAAATACGATCGAAACTTGCTAGAAGCGCGCGCCAAATTCAACAAGAACGAAAAAAGCAGTTAAAAAGAGGTTCTTAATTCATTAGGACTTCAGATTTAATCAAATCAAGACAAGAGGAATGCGGAGTTGGGCTGGACCGAATTTTAGTTAATTAGCTGTTGATTTTTATTAATTAATTTCAACAAATTTTTTACTGTACAAGAAATAAGCCTCGCGTTTTCTTTTTAGGTTGACGAAACGAAACGTTTTACGAAAAACGTTTCGTTTCGTTTTTCTACGCTTTGAAAAAGGAATATTCAACGCGTTGAAAACCGTATTTCTTCAATGCTTCCTTAGACATACCTAACAAATGGGAGATGAAAAGCCAAAAAGCGTTTTAAAAACAAAATGCGTAAAAACGGAGTTTTACCTACAAAGAAGAAATATATTATCTATCTAACGAGCATATGACCACATATGGTTTTTTGAATTTTTGTTATATCTAAAAAGTAACTCCATAATCAGAAAGAGCGTAATTTTTTGAGCTAGAAAAGTTAGCACATACGT
>JAANSO010002223.1:0-14101 GCA_036507315.1 Lepidocyrtus fimetarius
TCAATGTACGGCAAGAAATTTTAAACTTCAAATACTTGCTAAGCATAAAAAAGCAAGATAATTAAAACGAAAAGTTAAAAATACGAATTAAAATACTTTTGTATGACGTTGAGATTCTCCGTAATCTATGGAAATTGGAAATGGGTGTTTGCTATTTTAAAAATAGTCAACCAATTTATGGTTTCGCATTTAAGCTTGGGTAGGTCTTTATATGTTGCAAGGGTGAAGGAAGCCTAATTTTTTCAAGGCGATTTTACGCGTTTTAATAGCTTTGGCTTTCAGAATTAAAGGGGATCGGGCATAACCACAAAATATTTCAAATAAACAATGTAGAATTATTTGATTAAATGATATTTTAAAAATATGGAATGATTAAAATATAATTTAGGGATTTGGGAGTCTTGTACCGTATTAGATTTAGGTTAGTGGCGATGCTAAGCATTGCAATTGTGTGGCACTCAAAGCATACAGCTTACAAGCCTAGGAAGTGCAGCAATGATCTGTTAAAATTGTAAAATGATTGTAGAGGCAAAATTGCAAGGAATTATTAATTAAGTTTTTGTCAAATTTTTGCAAGTTACAAAACAGCTCGAATGGGAGATTAACCAGAATTGTATAAACTCAAGCTAGAAAAAACCTTAAATTATATGAAACCGTTAAGTTAAGCAATTACAGTTGGAATTCCGGGTGTCAAGGTACGACACGAAAACTCGTGAATGGCGTGAAAATTAAAGACTGTGTTTGTTACTTTCAGGAGTTTATTTAAATGTACTTTTCAATTTAAAACTTACTTCTATTCTATTTAAATCTAAATGTGAATCTATTCACATCTGTGTGCGTAGCTAAGTTTTAAACTAAATCATGTTTGAAAATTATGTTTTATTATCAGTCTTCATTATTCTGTTTAAATAAAAGGGCAAATAAAGTAAATGAAAGAATTTATTAAATGATCGCAAAGTTGTTCAGGTTTATTTGAAGAATGTGCACAAGCTAGTTACATAATATTAAGAAACGGTGATATATCGGAAGTTGCAATGAAAAGAAAAGTCTGTCATTGATAAAGTTCCAACCTGTTTGGAGTGCTTCCTGTCTGACGGGAGGAGTGTGAATGGAGTGGATAAGGATGGAAAGACTCCGCTCCACTACGCCGTGACGAACTCGGACAAAGGCTCTTGTTTGAAGATTGTCCAGTTGCTTTGCCAGTTGGATATTGCAAAAGATGTGAAATGGTTTGATAAGCTTAAATTAATCATTGAACAAAATAAATGCGAAGGTGAACAAGGAACCGGTTTAATACAGAACTGATCAGATTTGAATTTTTAATTTTTTATTAAAAAATAAGTTTATTTCTTAAGCAAGGCTAAAGTTTGACAAAATATTTTATTGGCTGTGCTCAATTGTAAAAATACTTAAAAGTCCGAGGTATTGACCGGCGGGAAAAGACCGAGTGGAAACTTGGACAAGGTGGCTGGGATAACGTTCATTCAAAACGAACTCCACATCCTCCAGGAATGTCTGGGAAACTTGCATTGGAATGATAAGATCTTCGTTTTCCTCCACGCGGGCGAGGCTCAAAAAAACTACGGAGTTTAACTCCGGAGCTTTTATTTCACGAAACAAGGCCAGTGCCGCTTCTTTGTGACCAACTGCCCACAACGGGATTTTGCAGAGGTTGAGCTTCCTCAATTTTTTAAACATAATTTCATTCCAGTTGATTGCTGTGGTGACGATGAGAGGAATCTCGAGGATTTCCAAAGATGTGAAGCTCGCTTTAAAAAGATTCACTAACTTGCCCTGGTTTCTTGTCTTTGCACAAAATCTTAAATATTTTAACTTCTCTTGGAAAAGAAGAGGCGTCAGCTCATCAACATTTTCTTCTTCGTCTATTTCCATGAAACTTGTGTGGTCGAAGATTTCCAAGTTTGAACAGTTTTGGAAAGTCCATTGGATGAGTTCTAGTACTTCCTGATAAGTTCCAAATCGCACTTCAAATAAAACCTTTTTTAAAACTTGGCCAAACTCGCTGAATTAATGGGAACATGTGCTTCGGTCGAAAATCCAATTCTTGCTCGCCGTTTTCTAAGAAACAACCGCTCAGGCTTTTCATTATTAACGGAGCTTTTTTATAGTCTCGCTTTCCTCCAAGGACATTGTCAAAATAGGCTGCGATGCATTCTCTGCTTGCAAAATTGGCTCGGACACTTAAAATATGAAATTGAAGCATAACTTGGCCATGGGGACTGTCCTTTCCGTCAAAAAGCTCTCAGTCCCAGAGGTCGTTGATGTAATTGTCCACAGAGACACAGGACTTGGATGACACTGCTCGGCTGTTGAAGAAAATGTTTCTGTTCATTTTTGTCCATTCTAGAAGAACGGGCAGGGCCAATGGGAAGAGCCACTCGGTTTTTCGCCTTTTAAAAAGATCCCTTAGTCGTAAATTAGATTGCTCCAGGTTTTGTTGGTCCTTTGGATCCTTCAAGTTGTCCATAATCGTCCGCCAAACCTTTAATAAAGAGAAAAAAACAAAAAATCCCTTTTAATTAAATCATCACAGATTGTTTAGCAATTTTAAATAATAAAATTAAAAAAACTTACCTCATCCGGAAATGTCACGAATGGGTTCATCGCCTTTGGATTTTTGGTAATAACAATTAATAACGCAAAAAGTCTATTTAATTTTTATTAAACGGTAAAAAAAGGTTTCAAATTAAGACAAGCAAGCTAGTGAATTAGAAAGATTTTTTACAAGGAACATCTGACTCAATTTTTTTCCTGCTTGATTTACACGGCGAGGTATACAAATGCCAAGAGTCTTGCTTTTCATGTTTGAGGGAGCTCGAGTAAGTTTTGATTGGGATGGGTCATACATTCACATTTTAAAGCAAAGAAGTAACAATATTTTTCAAACGCAGTGCACAATGCAAAATAAAACGGAAGCTTTGTTCATTTATTGTTTATTGAAAAGCTAAGGTAACGTTGCGTTGAACAAAGCGGATTCTATCGCGTTGAATGAAAAATAGGATGACAACGGTAGATCGTAGATCTAGCTGGGGTAAAGGATTCCTATGAATAGAGAAAGCAAAAGTGATGACAAAATTTCTCCGTCTTGTTCTGAAAGATTGCGCTGTATCTTTACAAGAATTTTTTAATTACTTTACTGTTCTTCTTTATTTTCCGGTTTGTTTCATATTGGCAACTGTCAACTTTGTTCAACCATGCGAGAAATGATAAGTCGAAGCCTTCAACTTGTCCACTCACTCTGTTGATGTGTGTAATGCGCTCTTCAGAAGCACTTTAATTCAGGGAATAAAACTTACGAGGACAAACTAGTCCTGGTGTGATGATCCAGATTAAATTCAGTGATTGAATAAAAATGACTAAATGTAAAGCGTGGTTATAATAAAACTAAATTCTGTAGTAGAGTAAAAAGGTGATTATAATTATTTCACTTTAATTCTCGTGATTATTAACGGCGAATTATAATACTTAATTTCATCAGCAGCAAACTTTGCAACATGAGTTCGCATTGCAGCTTTAGTGTGTCTCTATCATTTTTTAAAAATTGGATACCCTGAAGAATGTTTGCCATCGTAACAACAATTTATATCACCTGTTTTCAAGGTAAAAATAAACAGAAAGACGGACTTTTTAAATAATTATCTAAAAGTGGTTCAAGATCGAAAACTAATTAAAAATTACAACTTCTTACTTTCCCATTCGTTTCAAATATTTTTCAGGGTGAAAACAGTTCAGAATGAAGCCCAAGCTGATATTTTATTTCCTTGTGATGATGATCAGCTGTTCATTGGAAGTCCACGGTGATTCTTAATTAATTAGTTAATCGTTTTTATTGAAGGCTTCATATTCATTGGATTATCTTTGAATTGTTGCAGGTTTGAAGTGCTACGTTTGCGACATGGCCATGCTAGATTGTACCTTTGGAAGTAGTAGCTATTGGGGTCATGAAAATTTGACTCCACCAAAGGAGTACCTTGTGGATTGTGGACAGAGTGCCTTTGCCTGTGGCAGTTTTGAAGTGGAGACGGACGACCCTTGGGCCTTTGAATCACCGTATAGTGAAATCTGGTTTCAGCGAACTTGTTTCTACTCGAGTGATAATCCTTGTGCGCGTAAGCTAGAGTCTAATACAGTGGAAGCTCTGCGAGGAACTTCCCGCTTTGGCAAAGGACTTTTCCCTGTTATGGTGTCTTGCATGAATTCTAACAGGAAGGAACATTCCATTCCGGAAATGAAAGAAGTGCCACGGGACTCTTTGCTTCGCGTTGATAAGAGCTTCAAGATTAATCTCCAAATCTGTAAAGAAGACGGTTGCAACTCCTGGAAAGGAAATTCTCGGAAGCGGACACGAACTGATTTAGCTAAAGGATTTCCAACGGATATGCATGAGCAGAGAAAGAAAGGCACAGTTGTTATTATTATTTAATTAACTAAACAATAATTATTTTAATGCTGGCAAACTTTAAACTATTTTCTTTCAGATTACGACACCAAGTGCTATGTCTGCAATACATACACCACCCTCGCTGGACACCCAAATCCCTGCAGAAACCCTAACTGGGAATTGAACAAGCACAAGCAGTCATCAGCTGACGCGTATGGATGTACTATGCTTGCTATTTACCAAATTGCGGGGGGACTTCCTCAGCCTCAGCAACAGCATTACTTTGAAAGGGGATTGTGGCTTCCTGGGGATCAATGGTGTCTTGAGAGGAAGTACAACTCCACTCCAACCGCAACCGCAAGAACTCTGGGGAAGGTTGAGAAAGCAGACGTTCAATATTTTAAAAGATCCTGGGATGCAGAGTCAACTTGCACGGTGGCTGACTACTCCAGAGCTTTAAAAGGAAGGGAATTGGACTTCGACTTTGAATGGATTAAAGACAGAAAGTTTTATTCTGCGGAGGAGTTTGCTGACTTTGTAAGGTGCAGGGAACACGTGACAAATAGCCTCGAGATAAGTAATAAACGGGAAGAAATGTGGTTTAATGAAGATGCTGCAGCTAAAGCGTGGTCTGGAAAGTCTGGAGTTTTTGCTTGGGTCGGCTTCCGGTTCTGTGGCCCTAAGGATTTCTGTAATGACTGGACAGAGAAGGAATTATATGACAAAATGAAGGATCCTCCGGTTACTACTACACCTAGGAATCCTACAGTTTCAGTAGTTCCCACTGAAGGTCTGGTTGAGGTTTGGGAAGATAATTGCTACAAAAACAAGAACAAGAAGAATTCGGCTGCTCAAATCACCCCTTCGGTTTCCTCTGGAATCTTCATTCTTTGTTTTCAAATCAGAAACATTCTAAGTCTCCTACTCTAATGTTTATTGTGATTGCTCAAAATGCCTAAAATTAATTTTATACGTTAGTTAACTTCTACTTGCCACTCATTCATCATTAGATTATTAAATGGTAATTAATCGTCGAATCAAAATTAATAAATCCTCACATACCTTGAAAAGAATTGCTTCTGGTCTTAATAATATTATTTGTTCAAAAAGAGAGTTTTTTGTAAGAAGTAAGAAAAACAAGCGTTTTAACAAAATTGTGTTTAAAATTTGGCATTACATCCTTCGTCATCCATCCACTCATTGTCAGATTTCACCCTTGTCCAGGACTTGTCCTCTCTTTTTAAAGCAACTAGCAAAGTGGTACAAGAGACATGAATGGAAGGAGAGGGAGTTGAAGGACAGAAACGGTTTGGATGCAGATTGCAGTTGGACAGGAAGATGACTGTAAAACAAAACAAAGGATTGAGTATCGAGCAAAATAGAATCCACAGTTCTTTCAAAAATCGCAGAGAAGAAAAGTCTTTTCATTTTGCTTCAATTAATTAATTCCTCTGAAGTGTTTTTTTCCAACAGATGTAAATGTACAACCACGCACTTGCATAAGTCAGCAGATTTCTCAATTTTTTCGACACTTCAATCCAGGTTTTAGGAAATAACGTATGAAGCGTAGAACATTTCAAGGTTATCTTTAAAGTAGTCAAATGCGTCAAAAACGTTGTTACTCTCCTTCTGCGAGAGTTATGAAGCAGTGATTAAATAATTATTTTCAACAAATCCACAAGTGATTTTATTGGCAGTTTGCCATTTGTACTTTTCAATGAAATAAATGGAAATACTTTTATGAAATCAATTAAAAATATTCAGGTTGATGGCAACTGTCAGTCTGATAAAATGATTTTGTGATTGTTGTGAGCGAGTGTCGACAGGATTGATTGAATAAATTACCAAAAACAAACAGTATTTGCATCATTAATTTTTATTTCATCATACATTTAAATTGAATTAAATAGGATTTTTATACCAGAGCGTTTATTTTAATTTTAAAAGCATTTTATAGATGATTTCAATTTTTACAACTTTAAGAATAACAAATTTCTTCACAAACTCTTCTTTTTCCGTTTTGTTTGACATTCCGTTTGATTGCATTTCCCTCTACAAAATTGAATCCGTCTTCTTGAACTGTAAGTTGGCTATTCTGAAGTTTCTGAAATGGGCGTGGTGGTTGAAGTGGTGTAAGTTGAATTGATAATCTCGGAGAAAGGAGTTTCTGCAAATAACTCTTCATAATACAAACGGAGATATTCTGCCACGTGTTTCATCGACCAACTTTTGTACTCGTGCCGTAAAATCCTTAAAACTTCTCTTTGGAATCTTCCAGCAGAGAGGTTATCAAATGAAGGTAAATAAAGAGTATAAAAACGAAAGCCGGAATACGGACTCTGGCTAGCGGACATGTTAAGGTAGCCGTCCTGTGTTATCCCAAATGCCTCCACAATCAAGTAAATGTAATCAGAGTGATCAACTCTCTCTGTGATAACCTTCCCTGCCCCGGTAATAGGCACTGAGGGTAAAACGATGCCTTCAACTTCATACTCCGCGGTTACATTGAAATCAGATTTGATTTCGATCTGAACTTCGAATCTTTTATAAAACAAGTTTGCATTGATCATTTTTGTGGTGACTGAGCTAGAATATCCGGCAACGACTTCGTTCCTTTTTAAATAAAGTCATATAATATTCAAGGCGTAGTTAAGAATATAAGTTTGAATCATTTACCATATTTTTAGTCTGGTGATGTTTATTTGATCTTCACTGTGTTCCAGATTTAGTTCAAAGGGGGATTCCCTGGTAGGGTCTAGTCCATGCTCGGCTATCCACGAAGGAAATGCATTCGCGGCGTTGGTAAGAAAGGCTCTAAATCCTACATCTGCTTGACAAACAATTCCTGGAATTAAAGAGGTTACGTAAAAGGAAACAAATAGAGACAACAAGAAAACCCGCATTTTAAAGAGTGTGAAAACGCAAAAGTCTCAAAGGTTTTTATTTTAGTAAGCTAACTGTTCTTAAGTTAATTATCGTTGTGGATGGAAATTGCAGGAATAAGAACTCACAAGCTCAAGTCCTGACTTTTATATGATTTTATGCTCATTTTTTAACCTGACAGAATTATTTTCCTCATGATGCATGATTTTATAATTGATAATTGGAAGATTTAATTAAAAATGATAACGGATCATTATCACTCGAGATAGGGAGATCATGAAGTAATTTATAATTGAAACTTTTAAAATGTTCAAGGACGGTTTCCAATATAACAGGTTCGTATCATTTCCCAGGATATTGTTTTAGTAAAAACTGAATTCTGCAGGGTGATTAAAAGATTAAGTTGGGAATTAAACAATTAAAATTTGACAAGCGTACAATGAGCAAAACGAACGTTTGTATGAATATTTGCCTTGAAATTTAAGGATTTAGGCTTTATTTTAAAACAAGACTGTCAAGCCTAGCTGTTAAAAATATAGAGTTTGTTGTTGCGTAATCAAGATAATCGCGTGTGAGTGCTTATCAGGTAGATATAAACTAAAAAGCTCGTACTTTGCTCATTTATCAACACAAATTCTTAATTGTCAATCAGATTTAGATGTGGATAAGGTAGAGTTGGAATATTTTATTCCACGTAGCTTGTTACGTGTCATAACGCAAAACTTTGAATGATATTACGCTTTAATACAAAATGAAAAATATAATCTCACTTTTACATTGGCACATGAGTCCTCGTCATCCACTTAAAAAAAGCTTTACATTGACGCAATCCAGCCAGTTACACGATAGTTTATAATTAGCCAACATCAATTTATTTTACTCCGACTTAAGAAGCTTAATTTTTGACAAAAATAAGATTAAAAAAGTATTTGAAGCCATGGCGAGTGAAATGTTTGAAAGCCTGAGCTGTCCAATTTGTTTTGAGGTTCCGGAAGCTGAGGTCTATCAATGTGAAAACGAGCACTGGCTGTGCAGCAAATGTTTCTTCCAAATAAATCCACCCCTCTGCCCCGAGTGTCGCTCAAGGTTGGACAGGGAACGTCCAAGGAGATGCAGAGCTGTCGAGAGAATCCTGGAAGGAGTCAAAGTTGACTGCGCTTTTAAATTGAATGGCTGTGATAAGAAGTTATCAAGAGGATCAGCACAAGGTCATCAAACGGAATGTACTTACAACTTTCACAAGTAAGCCCAGGGTTAATAAATTTCAAATTTATTTGTAATTTTAATTTTAAACTTTGAAACAGGTTTGGTCGGTTTTTGAACCTTTGCAAGGGCATTGGATATCCAAAATGCGGCTTTAAATTCAACAATGGAAGCACAAAAGAAGCTGTGGAGCACTTTGTTTCGGAACACGGATGCATTTTGACAACTTCTGAGCAGTTTCAAATGGAGTTGACGTCTTTCAAAGAAAGTACAAAGGCTGGAGGAAGTGGATTATATTTTTGGACACCGATCATTGTTGATTCGAAGGAACGGAAGTGCTACTTTTTGACAACGGTGGTTCTGAACAAATTGGATGCTTCCTTCACCTGGGTTTCCATATTCCTTCCTTACCCAAACAATGAACATCGAGGGAGTTCTCCAGTAGAAATAGAATACAGAGCTAAACCTGGCAGTGGTTTGCAGTTCATCGGCTGGACGGGAAGGCCGATGTCGTTGGAGGAAGCAGACAAAATTTTGCCAAATGAAATTGACTTTGTGAATAATTCACTTCCTTTTGTTCAACGTTGTTCGACAGAAGGGAGTCTTTTGATAGATTGCAAGATTAGGCGACATGGAGTTGAAGTCGGGAAGGAAGGGAGAGAAGAAATGCAAAGTTTTGTTTGTACGAGAAATTCCAATTCATTTTCAGCTGTGGAAAATATTCAAATTCAAGCGCCAAAAGTCCCTCTTTTATTTGACAGGTACCGAGGAAGCTCTGCTGCAAAGAGTTTCCGCGATAAATTAGAAAACGGTTGTAAATGGAATAGAAATATTCTTTTGCCTCTAATCAGAAACTTGTTTGAGGGAGGAAAACCGGCAAGACTTACAAGTGATGAGATAGAATGGCTAAAAACGGATTTGATATTTGTGACGGCTTTTTTTGGAGATGTGGAAGGTTTGAAATATTTGATTGGAAAGGGAGTCAATTTTAACATTGTTGATGGAAATGAAAGATCACCAATTCATTGCACAATGTACGATAGTCACAAGAAAATTGGACTGGAAAAGGCAAAGCTCCTCGTCGACTCCGGAATAGCTGATGTTCATGTCTTGAATAACGAAAAGTGGAGTGTACTTCACTTCGCTGCACACCTGAGAAACAGTGAAGCCGTAGAGTATTTTCTCCAGAAAGGTTGTGATGTGAATGCTCAAACAACTGATGGGCGGACTCCTCTTCTTTGTGCTGTCTTGTCTTGCAGTGACGAAGAAGGATTAAAAATAGCAAAGTCCCTCCTAGCAAAAGGAGCGGATCTCAGCATTAAAGACAACTCAACAAGGCAAAATGCACTTCACATTGCAACATGTCAAGGCAAACACAAAATTGCGCAACTTCTCCGCTCACATCAATCAAACAAGTAAAAGTTTCCTACTTGTTATTTAAAATGGGATAACTTAATAATTTACATTCTCAATAAATAATGTTAAATTTAGTATAAAAATTTGTCTTTGAATAAATCAAACAAACTCATTGTTAGCTTTTTAAACATAATTTTCATTAAACTTCAATTATTATTAGCTTGCTTGGCTTTTTAAAGGGTTTAATTTGCAATTAAATATTTTTTTAATTAAATAAAATATAATTTTAAAGTAGTTTGGGTTAGCTCAAACTGTGCTGCACTTGTAGATATTAAAGGGTAAATGAAAAGTTCAATATTTTATTCAAAAATTACTTTTATTTAAAAACTTTTTTAAATATTGCAATAGTTATACAAAGAGTAAATCACGGGAGTAATTTTTTACAAGTAAAACAATAGCTTGGCTTTATTTTCACACATTGAAAATTAAAAACTTTAACAGATTAATAACATAGGTAATTAAGTATTAAATTAAAATTAAACTTTATTTATGTATTGTAGTTCAAACAAATCTAGTTTAAAAATCTATTGTTAATTTTCTCAAACCGTAATTTTGTATATTGCAACAGAAACAAAATTGATTTTACATTGTTGAAAACATACCGTTCGTACGATTCAATTGACAAGTCCTTGTAGTCGAAAAAAAGGAAATTCGAAATTGACAGTGTCATAACTTTACTTATACAATCTTCAATCTTTTTAAAAATATAACGTACAAACGTACCTTACAAAACAATCAAATTAATGTAAATTAATAAGCAACACATTTGCCTGTCAAACATGGAATAAAAAATCGAGAATGATTTTATCGCCTTTAGCAATCCTGATCTCATCAAAGTTTCTGAAAAGAAGTGAAAAGTTTAAAGAGACTGGGATTGTGGAAAGGTGGGTTAATCTTTGGAAAGGATTTTTAAACAAAAAGAGGATAAGTTGTTTCCAATTCTCACACAGTTCAGTCTTCCAGAAATAAAACCAATCATCCATCTTACCACGCCTCCATTGACCCCAAGATCAATCATTCTTTGATCATTAAAGGATGTGAGACGACATCAAATGCTTTTTGGCAATCAAACAAAGTCATAGTTACTGGTCGACTCTTCTTTTCTAAAGATTTAACGATGTCGTCATATAGTTTAATGAGACAGTGAGTTGTGGATGAGTTTGGAATTACTCCAAATTGATTTCCAGACAGTTTTGGTTTCACTATTTTCATTAAATGCTTGTTAATAAAAAAACTCCGACAGTTTAGCTATATTGGATGTGACTGTCACTGGCCTTATTACTTATTAATAAATCATTAAAGATGACAATTAAATCATGCTGATTTCATTGAATGAAATCACGTTAAGGTTACGTAGGTCAAGTGTTAAAATCATTTTTATTTTATTCATTTACCTAAAAATGTATTAAGAAAGGCTTTTATTTGCTATATTTGCTTGGCCGTAAAACATTGAGAAACTATAAAGTCTTTTGCCATAATACCTATCAGCAAATACTCACAGTTCAGTTGAGGTTATGATTAACGGATTAAATGAAGCATGGAACACAAATGTGTGGGGTTTGGAAATCTTTTTACTTCAGTTCCGATTTTTATACTAATACAGAATAGTTCAGCAATCAAGAAATAAAAATTTGGGCCACTATTCACAGCACCCAAATATTTTCAAAAATAAAGGAGGGTTTCTCAATATATCAAAAAATATCAATAAATAAATCAAGAAAATATAGTAAACCTAGGTAGGCTTTTATTGATTAAACAGTTTGACTTTAGTTTGTCCAGCGAACATTTTTACAAATAGTGCAAACAGACATTTTTGAAAATGTTTGAAACATCTTTTTACCGTAGTTCTTGCTAATTTGCGAATTTCAAAGCAAAAGCAGCAAATCACCAGAGAAATTGCAACTGCCCAGTACTGCAAAATAATCATTTGAACTTGTTTCGGAACATTCTCGATCGAATTCTTTGTAATGCCATAATTCTTTTTTGGCTTGTTGTCGCCCTTACAACCATCCAAGCAATTTAGAATTTTATTTTTTAACATACTTTCCGTAAAACTGTGGGAGTATTCTATCGAATTGCTGTGCTTAATTTTTTTGGCGAGTTTATATGTACGATGATACGTTAAATTTAATAGCTCCCATTTCCACCACCTTTCAAATAGTCCGGATTGGACAAGTTGTGCAAGTCCAGAACTAATGAATTGAATAAAGTAGTTTTTCCAAAGTCTAATAAAGCTCCGGCTGTCAAACAATGGAACCCTTATGGGCTCAGCATTCCAATAGTCCTTACTTCCAAAAGTTTATATTTGTGATATGGTAACGTGTAGTTGGTTGATGTCGTCCAAAATCGCAAAAAGGTTTGTAAGAGGGGCATTTCGAGATGTAATGGTTGAGCCGTTCCTAGACGATATGTAAGTAGAATGGTTACTAAGTATCCAATAACCCAAATCTGAATCTGAACCAGACCCAGCTGAATTGAACCACCAGCTAACTTTCCTGCTTAATGCCTCGGCAATACTTATTTTTCCAGTTTTGCCATATTGTGTCGTGTTTGCTGCCTGTAACAACGGGAAAGTTAAATGTAGCAGGCATGACACAAATGTATCCTCGTCATAGAGAAAACATTGGGCGCCAGTGCCAATCATCAAATTATTGCTCTGAACCAACTCTGTCAGATTAGTTGGAACTTTTGGAATAATTTTGTATGTTAGCGATGAAAATATACTTGCTTGATAACCCTGAGGAATGATAAGAACAACTCCGACCCATAGAAACCAAACAAACAACAGTTTTGTTTTGTTTGAAATTGAACTGACACCGATTCCTTGGGATATTAGGAGAGCACAGGTTTTGCTCCAGGTTTGCCCCAGCAGTTGTAAAGCTTTAATTATCGACTTGGAACTAATTTCTACATGCGTATATTTTCCATCATAGGCTACCAGTAAAGCAACAAAAAAGCTTGCAAAAATAATCAATGTCCAGGTAACAAAATCAAAAGGTTTTAAAAGCCCGTCCCCCCTTTGTCGAATTTTGGCTTCTGTAAATCTTTGAATAAAAATGAAACCATATTGTTTATAAAATATACCGACGTTCAGAAACGTTTCCATAGTTGTTAAGATTTGTTGCTGCAAAATACCAACTGCAAGCATGGAAATAGGAAACTCGTCAGTTCTGGTCAGACTAATATTGTGTTTTCTTGCAATCATCAGCAGAGCGCAGTGGTAATTGTTGACGACAGAGGATGGATTCAAATACAGAGAACATATTTGATTTGGATTTCCTTTGTAATAATAAACACTGGCATCTTCAATGGCCATGGGGTCTTCTGTGGGTCCCACAATTACGTCGGTGTTCATGTCTCCATGCAGGTATTTCCATTTTTTTATAATTTCATGCCTGGTAGCTTCCCCAACCTCGGAAATTTCCCGGCAATTATTAGGACATAAAAGCTGTGCCCTTGAAGCATTCTCAACCAATATGTAAACCACTGCAGGTACAGGAAATATAATAACCTGTCCTCTTGAAAATTTGTTCATTTCTTTTCTACTGTCATCTAATTCGGGATAGAGTATCCAAACAAAATTCGGGTTGAATAGATTCTCCTCAGTGTTTAAATTATGGTACATTGTGATTACAGCAAAACTGAAAACTACTCGTACAGTGCACAAGCTTCGTTTTGTAATTCCTGACAAGGATTTAACCCCCAGACGTGGTTCCCACAATACTTCTTTGATTTTAGTAAATGGTAGCTCATTTCGCAAAAATATTGTCATTTGCACACTTGTAAACTTTTCTATGATTTTTGCAAGATCTGTTCCATTCACGTCGTGTACACTTAAAGAATAATTTAGGTATGAATATGTTTGATTATACTTTAAATAGTGGTAATAAAGGAAACTGCAGTCTTTAAATGTACGCAAAAGATTAGAATACTTTGTTGCTGCAGTTAACGCTTTTTCTGTGAGAAAGAAAACAAGGAAGATGCGAAATACAACCGCGTAGCAAATTAAATTCTTCATTGTAAAGTAACTAAAGAGCTGATTGCTTTGATAATTTCTTAAAATCTTTAGAAAACGAATAAGAAATTGGCCTAAAAGCTTAGATTTGACAAATTTAATACGAAAACTGGCGTTTTATATTTTACTTTGAGAGCAACAAAAAAATTCTGCAGCAGTTTTCGTTTAAACCCCAAACTCTA